>JZKD02S0782754.1:3074-14665 GCA_000966675.3 Picea glauca
AATACATAATTAATCAATTACTTAATTAATAATCAATTAATCACTAACCATTAGTTTAATACTTAATCATTTAATGTCTCATTTAATAATTAATCATTCATTAACCCTTAATCAAAGAGTTAATCATACTTCAGCTAATTATAATCAAAATAATTAATTAAGGTTATATAATAATTAATTATAATTTAGCTAATGTTTAGGATTATTTATGAAATTATTCATATTAATAAGAAAAGGGTCATTACAATTCATTGATTTCAGCAGAGAAATCAGGGTCTGCATCAAATGCCAAAAGTTCTTAGGGAAACAACAGCTTAGGCCACTACCACTGAAGCCTGTGATAGCTTCAACACCTTTTCAACAGTGAGGGCTAGACTTTATCGGGGAAATTCAACCTCCCTCAAGTGGCCAACACAGATGGATCCTCACTGCAACAAATTATTTCACCAAGTGTATAGAAGCTTCCCCCACCAAAAGTACATCCCACAAAGTAATTATCATCTTCCTGGAGGATATCATAGCCAGATTTGGCTGTCCCAGCAGGATCATCACTGATAATGCTACTTTTTTCAAATTTGAGCCTCTCATTGAGTTCTGTGAGCAGTTCCATATCTCGCTAATTCACTCCACCCCTTACTATCCCCAAGGAAATGGTTTAGCAGAGTCCTCCATCAAGGGCCTGATAAGGATCATCAAAATAATATTGGAGGACAACAAAAGGGCCTGGGAATCAAAGTTGAAATTTTCTTTATGGKTTGATCGAGTGAYAATGAAGAAATTCCTKGGCACCTCGCCTTTTCAGTTAGTTTACGGAGCAGAGGCGGTTTTTCCCACTCAKCTCACCTTACCTGTGGCAAAGTTCTTTCAAGATTATAAAGGAGAGYTGGATCATATGATCAGAAGGATTCATCATATAATAGAAGTACAATAGATCAGGGAATAGGTGAGGGATACAACTCTTAGTCATCARCAAAGGGTCAAACAGGCTTTTGACAGGAAGGTCAGGAAGAAGGAGTTTGATATCGGGGATTTGGTACTTAAGTGGGATGCACCCAGACAGGATAAGGGAAAACATAGCAAGTTTGATGCCCTCTAGATCAGCCCCTTCAAAATATTTGAGGTCTTCTCAAACAACACGTACTAGTTGCACGATCTGGAGGATGAAGAGGTTTTCAACAGCCCATTATATGGGCATTTTCTAAAGAAATGTTTTGTTTGAGCCTTAGATGGCTCCTTTGTTTTTAAATATTGTCCTTTAGTTCTTTGTTCATTTTCTGTTTGTATATTTTTGTCTTAGTAAATGAATCCATAACCCAATAGCAAGGCACTGAAGTTGCAGAATAAGTTCTTAGAGCATCACAGGGATGACTATATCCCCCATGGAGCCTAATGTTAGAGACATTATTTGTCTTGGACTAAAAAAATACCTAGGTCTGCAGGTTACACAGGAAGTTCCCTAGCGCAACGCGGGAGAATCTCTTTTCCGATCACAAGTCAAGTGAGCGGGTGAAGTTTTGATGTCAGCAGTTGAGATCCACCTACAAAATTGATCGACGTGCATCAGGATTTCAGGGCTGCCAAGTTGCCTGGGATTTAGCATGAAGGATAGTGCCAATAGTTCAAGACAAATCTGGGTCGTCCGATCCAACTGAGACAGGTGGCAATCAGTCGGCATATTGCGGATCAGTGTTTCGAGAGACAAGGAGCCTCCCATTCCTTACAGTCGAAATTGTTGATCGACGAAATGCCGAAAGCACCTTTGGAGCCAAGCCCTCGGTCCTAGCGCTAGGTCACATCAAGCGAGCCTGTAAATGGGGGCAGCCCCCTTTTATATCAGTGAATACTATCTGGTCCATTCATCTGAAGGGCGTGTGGTGCATATCCATGTCATGTTGGCATTCGAGAGTTCAAGGGGTAAGAATAGCTTATCTTTGCACATCCCAAAACCTCGAATCTCGAAACATCGAAAACGCCCAGAATTAGGCTCACGATTTTGGCGCCTGGTCACAAAGGAGCAGGCCTAAAAGAGGGGTGCTAATGTTTATCATTCGACGAGATGGGCCCAAAAGAACCAAGAGTGATCTTAGCATAAGGAACAACTCTCTCATATCCCTGAAGTGTGAAGCATCGAAGACGTCTCAGACCCGGGCCCACAGTATTACCGAATCAATTTAGAACCGTCAGATTAGTGGGGGAATGTGTGGCGACCATTACGTCCTCCTGACATTTTTCCAATCACGATTTCAAAGAAATAATACTTTCTCCTTCATATCCACGAACTTCGAAATGCCGAAAGCACTCTGGAAGATAGACGTAGGGTCATGGCCCGTGGTCACTTGAAAAAGTAAAAAGGATTATACAAAGGGGAGGCCAAAGGCACCGAGTTGAGTTTCAAAAGGGGGCAGTGTGTTCTCCATATGCTGGTTCGACATAATCTAGATCCCGATACCTACTGGGAATGAATGAAGAAGAGAGAGGGTGGTTGAAACCTCCCCTCACTCATTAATTACAAAGTATGGGTGTCCCGGCTGAAAGCCTGCCCGAGATGGTCTTCTGTACTAGTTCTTTTCATGGAAGCCATGCCAAGTCCTCGACTCACCAGGGAATCGTGTGCATGCTATTTTAGAATTTAAGGGCTCAACTACCCCCTGGCGCGAGCCATGTAGAATTAAGGTGGCGTATGACAGAGGAGTGTAGGCCAGATTTGATTGAAGAGACTCCTCGAACTGAAATTCCAGTAAGCCTCTATTGGGAAAATGTTTGGGAGTATATATACTTATTTTTGATACTTTTCAAGCTATCGATGGTAGAGCTAAGCTCCCGATTGTGAAGTTTTAACAGGAACTCTAGTTCTATAGTTATGCATTTGTATGTAATATCTCTTATTTAATGAAAGATAGTTTCCTTATTCCATCTAGTTTTCATCTCATACTGAGGGAGTTCATGATTGAATTATTCACATGAATTATTGCAGTGATGTTATGATAAAGGATTTATTGTGGCACTATTGCATTCTTTGGTTTTCTGCGTTTGAATGTAAGAAGATCTCGCGTTTAAATGCATTCTCCTACAGTCTGCTAGAAACCTGATGTTGACAACAGACCTTTGCATCTCTCTGATACAAGTCTTCCCCCTACTCATCCTTACTACAACTCACTATCTGAAGTATATCTAAGACCTCACTTGCCCATGCATGCCTGGCCTAGTTTCGGAGTTGAAACAATATTGTCTGAGTTTACTTCCATTCGATCACCCCTTTCATACAAAAATCGTGACCTAAATTGATGGGCATTAGGCTCTGCTCCTGCCGCAATCCAAGAGTGACTTCCATCGTCAATATTTACCTCCCAAACCTGCACTTCAAGTGCTAAATCCATAAAACACAAGTGAAACCCTAGGAGACTAAGAGGGGATACCCACTGTCACCACAGTAGCTCCCTCTCTCGATTTAGGCTGGCTCTTCTCCGACACAAGGGGAGTTCCCCTAGGAGATGTATGATAATATTTAAGATGAAATGGATGGGTGGAACAAGAATAGTGCCTATCTAAATTAGGGAAAATGGAGTCAAAAGGATCAAACTTAGAGGGTTGTTCTTCTTAGGATATGTAGCTTGCCACAACTCGGATTAAGAAGACAATCACAACATTAANTTAGATTGAAATTTTTGAACGATTAGAACAACAATTATGATCAGAAACCTAGCCATCGGACCATTGGGACTGCATTGTAATGAACATAAATGCATTGATGAAGGATTCTTGTCCCTTGAAAGGATCCGTTACATCATTTTCTACTTATCCCGCTGAATGTTGCGCCAAGCACACTTTCATGAATTGCACTTGAGCCAATAAGAGAACTCATTGTTACAATGTTGTGCTTATTGAGACCTTCCCATTCATTCTATTGCATTCAGAAATTGTTCATCAACCTGAGATATCTGATATCCAGTGTGCATGTTAGACGATATCAGCGTTGCGAAAAAGTCAGTAGGGGAAATTTTAATTGATCTAATGGAAGAGAGAGTGATGTACATGGGAGTTCAAGCCTCATTGACCTGAGCAGTGCAAGCCTCCCCATCCACTTCTCACAGATCCAGACCATCCTGAGCTATAGATGAGAAAAGAACCAAACATGGAGATGACTTGGAAAATGCAAAGTTAATCCCTTCCATCCTTCCCAACTACATCTTACATCTGGCTGGCACAGTGAATCCTGACAGTGTCCCCAGGGACTTTGAAGGATATGCATAGGCAAGCCTTAGCCGGATAAGATCATGACACTAAATATAAACGAATTTAACCTAGTATATCGCAAAAACTTTGACATGCTTTCTCCCCACAGGTATCTGGCTAGTACGAAGGGGAAGAAGTCAAGGATAATCTCCCAACCATGGACTATGGACCTCGCATGGTCCACCATCCTGAACGTAATGAAAATACCCCATTTTGGAAGGCACCAGGAGGTTAACGTGTGCATTAAGCTAGACAGATGCATCACCTTCAATCCGGTGTTGATCCATTGGATCACTAGATTGAGCATGCAGGGACTAGACCCACAAGACTTATACCCAGGGAAGGTTGCAGACCGCACCCTGGTGTAGAAGATTAAAGATACATATGATGATGTAGAGAAGGGGAAGCAAGGATACAAGGTAGCCTCCATCCAGAATGGCATAGTGTGCATTGATTTCTAATTGATTGTTGGTAAGATAGTCTAGAATAACAGACCCACGTAGGTCACAGGGTTTGTTGTTGACCTCACAGGGAAATGTGTGTATGGGCTACACATGAAATTGAAAAATTGCTTAGTGAACCAATTAGACCAAGACTTCTTCGAAGCTCAGGATCAAGGTTATGAGTTTCATTTTAGTTGGTTTTTGATCCTCATCACATTCATATCTTGGGAGATGCTGAAAGGTGTGACCTTCCTTGAACTAGAGCCATCTGAACCCTTGGTCGTGAAGTTCACTTCACTATTGAATTCAAGCAATATGGGGAAAAAATTGCAATCGAACTTAGTGTTCACATATACTTCCAATAGTTAAAGAGGGCTATTGAGGCTATCCCTCATATAACGTCGGACACCCCACACAGGTTCAGGCCATTTTTGAAGTTCCACACAAACATACATTTTATCTACATCACTACGCGTGGAGACGAAAAAAAAGAAATACTACAGAGTTATTACAAACTCACAGAAGAGGAATTAGAAGAAATAACTAAGAAGTGGCATGTAGAGCTCCTTATCCCTATTGACCCCATAGAAATGTCTGATCCTAAACTAATAAAAATCCCAATGATCACTCGTGAAGGGAATGATACACCTGGAACTAGCAGAAGGAAGAAGACAGAAGAAGTCCAGAAGCTGAGAAGTGCATTAGAAGAAACTGCTTTAGACTCACTTAGAGGAGGAGGTGATGACAAAGTAGATAAAGAAGAGAACAATCAAAAATCATATCAGCAGAAGCAAGGCAAAGTAACACTGCCATAGAATCCCCTTGAAGATGTAGAGCCATCTCACAAGAGAAAGGTTTCTCCCATGAAACACACATAGAGGAAGAAGTCAAAAGCTAGTAAGACCAAGTTGTAGACTATACTCACGCTCAATGACCTTGACTTCATCATCGTAGCTGTATCAGATGCCTTAGAAGATATTTTGCAGAGAACTAAAGCTAAGTAAGAGACCATGTATGAGAAAATTGAAGCAGAACTGTGAGGGGTACAACAGGCCCTTCACTCCAGCCACATAGTGTCCACTACGCCCCCTCCATCAGAAGAAATAGATTTGGGAGATGAGCCTACCTAACTCCATGGACTAGTCGATGTGACTAAATCCCACCTTCTTCACACATAGGAAGAAATAGAACAAGCCACAGTGGCCTTAAATAAAGCACAAGAGGAAGTAACAGAGCAACGCAGGGTTGTACAACAGGAGAAAGCTACCCTCCAAGAAAAGTTTGAAGAGGAAAAGTTGCAGATCTATCACGAGAAAGAACAACTTCTCATGGAGCAGGTTGGAGTAAAAGAAGAAATTAGCAAAGCACTTTGCTCTGTGACGGGATTAGATCAAAATGAGGAAGACCCATTGGAGCATCAAGTAGCACAACTTGTTGAAGCCATCCAACAGCTTCAACAGAGAATAATAGATCTAGAGATACAAACAGTATCAAGTACTCTGTAGGAGGTACGAGACCAAAGAGAAGACATTGCCCAAAGTACAGTTGATCAGATCAGAGCATTATCTTTGGAATTCCAACAACTTAGCAGTAGAAGTGCATAGACTTATGAGTGACTTACTGAATACCTTCAATTGAAGACACTGGAGTCACATATCCAGGAGGCAAAGCAACAAGAAGCAACAATACAGGCGCAGCTGAAGCTCCTGTCAATAGTTGAAAGAATGAAAATATATTAGGAAAAATTCACTTCTCAATAGTAGGTCCATACCATATAGAGAAAAGTCATGGAAATGACTCAGAGGCTCCAACCAGTCCAGGATGTAGCTTGCCAACTATTTGAGGAGATTGAAGGATGAGGAGAAGAGTTGGAAAAAGTAATCACTTCAGTCGAAAAACGCTTAGAGGGACCTGTGAATGAGTCATTTATTCAGGAGTTCACCGAGCAGGAGGCCTTGGCACAATAATAGGTCGAAGTAGCTCGAGCCAGGCTCAAGGATTTTGAGGTAGAGCTAACCAGATTAGAGTGACTCAGGACGAGTCACAGGTGAGTGTTGGGGGCCTGTTGGCCCTTGAACAATTTTTGGAGATCCTTGGTCAGGTTTGACCTATTTTGGACTTCGATAGGTTGTCAAATTCAGAACGCAAGTCGAAGCAGAGATCACAGAATCTCGACCCCTTTTTAGGGATTTTTGGGTTTTGGGCTTATGTAACAGGCATGGGGATGTCAAACCATGGGTTTACCCATGTTTAGGCCCATTTTGTAATGTATAAATAGATGTCTAGGCTATGTGAGAGGAGACAATATAAGCATATGTGTGATTATGTGCTAAGTGCAAGTGATAGTTGTACATGCTTTGTGCATACTGTGTGAAACTTGCAAGGCTAAGTGAAAGTGATTGTAAGTTATTGTGTAAAGGCTTTGTGTTGTAACCTAGCTTGGGGAAGGAGGAGGTGCATGAAGATCTCATATCCTATGTGGAGTAGGACCTTATGGATCTGTGCATGTAGATGATTGACATAATATAATAAAGAAGACGAAGATTTGGTGGACGTATCCCCAAGTTGGGGGTGAACCACATATATCCTATGTTATGGCTTATTTGTGCATCTTGATTATTGCTTTGTGCCTTTGATGTGATTTATGCTTAGTTTTGTTATCTTTATGAATGTTAGAAGAATTTGATATAATATATTATTTCTTAGTAATGTGAATGAATGCCAGATCTGATCTGTTTCTTTATGCTAAGTGCTTAAATGTGTTGAATCTTGTTGAATACTGTGGTGTGTTGTAATTAGGGTTTATCTGCGCTATAGAAAAAGGTTAATTACTAATGAATGACATGTGATAAGTTATTTGTTAGAGTATTTTAATCACATATACGTGTCGTAGATAAGGTTGTAGACACTCAAGTCCTGCAACCACCCTTGCCTCTACCTTGGGTGAGACTTCATCTACTTCGCAGGTGTTGCCAAAAAGGCCAATAGTTAGGGTTTTTTTGGTGCGTTGTTGAAGTGTTGAACCTTGGGTCTGCCCCTATGCTAACACATATTCATGAAAAAGACAACAAAGACATCAAAGAGGGAAATGACCCACAATAAGACAACTTCTAAAGGAAGGAACAAAGTGACGATGAATTTAGCCCTTTAAAAAACGTTTCTTTTCAACTGTTTCTAGGATTACATTCAACTAGCTTAGATCCAAAACATTATGCCTCACAAGAGAAACCCTTTGCTTACATTGCCTTCAAAAGGATATTCAACTAATCTCATAGGGGGATCTCCCCAAATCCAACCATGAGAAAGAATGGAGGAGGTAAGTCTTTNAGATCTAGAGCTACAAACAGTATCAAGTACTCTGTAGGAGGTGCGAGACCAAAGAGAAGACATTTCCCAAAGTACAGTTGATCAGATCAGAGCATTATCTTTGGAATGCCAACAACTTAGCAGTAGAAGTGCGTAGACTTATGAGTGACTTACTGAAGAACTTCAATTGAAGACACTGGAGTCACATATCCAGGAGGCAAAGCAACAAGAAGCAACAGTACAGGCGCAGCTGAAGCTCCTGTCAACAGTTGAAAGAATGAAAATATATTAGGAAAAATGCACTTCTCAACAGTAAGTCCATACCATATAGAGAAAAGTCATGGAAGTGACTCAGAGGCTCCAACCAGTCCAGGATGTAGCTTGCCAACTATTTGAGGAGATTGAAGGATGAGGAGAAGAGTTGGAAAAAGTAATCACTTCAGTCGAACAACTCTTAGAGGGACCTGTGAATGAGTCATTTATTCAGAAGTTCACCGAGCAGGAGGCCTTGGCACAATAATAGGTCGAAGCAGCTCGAGCCAGGCTCAAGGATTTTGAGGTAGAGCTAACCAGATCAGAGTGACTCGGGATGAGTCATAGGTGAGTGTTGGGGGCCTGTTGTCCCTTGAACAATTTTTGGAGATCCTTGGTCAGGTTTGACCTATTTTGGACTTTGATAGGTTGTCGAAGGAAGAACGCAAGTCGAAGCAAAGATCGTGGAATCTCGACCCCTTTTTAGGGATTTTTGGGTTTTGGGATTATGTAACGGGTATGGGGATGTCAGACCATGGGTTTACCCATGTTTAGGCCCATTTTGTAATGTATAAATAGATGTCTAGGCGATGTGAGAGGAGACAATATAAGCATATGTGTNCCAATCAAGAACCCTCCTATCAATGCATCAACACCAGAAATAGAACGATGTTCCTCTTATCTCAGGTCAGTCGATCTTCCAGAATGGTGAGAAGAATGATTTGAAATTTAGTTCTCTATCGGCGAAAGAGGCCAGGCATAGGAAGGTGCCACTGTTGTTGAGAAGAAATGTACTATTAGGCCAGGGAAATTGGATTGTCTTGCTTCTTCCCCACCAATTAATTAGTTAAGAGATTTCTCCCTCTTTATTTTTGTCGAAGTGTAGTCTATACCTTCCCAGTAAGCAATCACTTACTCATCATTTTCTTTTGTTGGTTCCAAATTTTCTATAGCAAAAAGTAGATTTGATCAACTTGAGAAAGAAGATACCATTCCATTTACCCCATTTATTTTCGCATAAATGCTAGTTTTAATTTTTGAGTGTGCAACGAGAAATATTCCCCTCTAATTCTTTGGGGGTGCTCGATCGATTCCTATCCACTTGCTCTCCAAAGAGGGAATGAACGAAAAATACAAACTCTAAATTGAGCCACCCTTTACTAGTAATTCTGGGGTGATTCACATCTCTCTTGAGCCAAGGTGATCAAAAACCTAGCTGGACAAAACAACAAGTGGATAGGATCCCATTTACAGGGAATATGGGTCATTCAAAATATGAACCTGCTTTATGTCGAGCAACTAATCCAATCTGACTCCCTGGCTCAACTGATAAAGAATAATTTTTTCCTTAAGAGTGATCAATTAGAGTGCTCACTCTAGAGACAGAGGGAAAGATACCATTCCATTTCAACTATTTCTTCTTGGTTGGGTATCRAAGGCATTTCAKAGGTGAGTGMTTCAATGAATAATACMTTTTCCCCATCTCRAGAAATCACYAAAKATTYGTGTATACKCCCTTATGAATCAAGAGATGAAAATAAACACATTTCGACRGTGGATATCCACCGTCTTYCCATTGAGAGTGACCCAAMAACTAGAATGTYGTGTCATAAAGAAGTGAATTTTAGTTGGGGGAGTCATATTGGGAGATAGGTCTCTTCCCCATATCTCGACTTCAAGAATGGGCAAGGTCTAATATAAGTTTCACTTGTCTTAGTTTCAATCATATTCGCCTATAGAAAAAATCTTTTTTAGTTGAAATGTGTCTAATGATGGTATATTCCCCTTTGTCGAAAGGATTGATAACAAATGGGGTCTCTATCAACAGGTCATGTGTGGTTCAGTCTTGAAACATCTTTGCATGGGAGAAAGATTCCCCTACTTCTCCACTCTCCTGTCAATTTGATGGTCTTCATGGCCGATGACAAGTGAGATCGGGGCTCTACCTTGAAATCCGAGGTCTCATATTAGTTGGTACCCTCAGCAATTTCAACAATCATCAAACTTGAAAGGTTTTCAATTCCTAGAAAGAAAAAGAAACAGGTCAAGTACTCACTCTTTCTCTGGGTCGACTTTGACATTCGTGAATATATTGGTCATCATTTATGTATTTTCCTTTTCCTGTGTGTACTGAATTATTCACCTACTGGGAGAAGAAGAGAGAAATTACTCACCTGTAGGGGCGAGAAATATTATTATTTAAGTGAAAAATACTCCAATATATTGTCGAGGGAGAGATTGTCAATATTCTCATACCTACTCAAAACCTATCTTAAACAAATTTCAGTCATTTGATGTTTATAGAAATACAAGGAGGCAGAGAATTTGTTAATACGTAATAATAGATAGGTGACTCAACACTTGAAATACAGGTGCTCGACCCTAAGGATACTCACAATAATGGAATTGATGAATCTTTTCCCTCGACACCGAATCCACAAAAGGAGGAAGTATGTCATGTCACAAGTAGAGGAATTGGTGAAAGAATCTGCATGCTATATTATTGATGAAGACATCAAGCCTACTTCAAGATTTTGTTCTGTCGGGTGCTATTTTAATGGTGGGATCCCGAACTCATCTTGCTTCTTCGGTAGGTCTAAATCTCATCAACTGCTTCAGAGGGAATGGTAAATCCCACCCCAAAGAAGAGCGATTTGACCAAACCAATTAGTGACACTTCAATCTCTCTTCTCATAAAGTGAACTGCTTTATCCTTGCTTCGATGCAGTCTTTCAGTATTCATAGTTTCTAGAGTGATGGGATGAATCAGGTAAATATATTATGGATTTAAAATGATTAATTGGTCACTTAAATGTGGGTACTTGGCTAAAAGAGCATGTTTTCGATTTATAGGTGCCTTGGTTGTTTGAAGTGAACTAGTCTGATCCGTCATCAGAATTGGTCTGACTACAACTACTAAGCACTACAGAGGCGTGAATTGGTCTGTTCTTTCAATTTAGGTGGGCGCACCACTAATATGATGAACTTGCCAATTGCACTAGTTTTAGTGTACTAGAAGCAAGTGCCTCTAATGCTCTGTCACGATTGATTCTGATGATCAACATTAATAAGAGGTGTGTATCGGTTTGATCTCGGTTAAATAGGATGGAGGGGGGAGGTAGAGTTTAGGGGGAGAATTTCAATGACTGACTAATGTTTGAAAGCTGATGATGGTAGAGGATTCCTGTCTAAGCCTTTGATTTTGTTCTAAGTATTTTGAGCACATGGATGGCTGGAGTGCGGGTTCAACAGAAAGAACTACCTAAATTATTCCTAATCCATTCCATACTATGGGTACTTTAGATTTTCATTCAAACTATTCAAATATTAGACTCCACACATTAAATCATAATGAGC
>JZKD02S0782776.1:0-14665 GCA_000966675.3 Picea glauca
GGTATTGAATCCCCTAATCCATTGACCCAGATTAGTCAACAACCCTAATTCCTTAACCTGGATTTGAAAACCATCGGCAAAAACCATGTGCCGAAAAACCACCAAGCAAAAGAGGAAAAAAAACCACCAAAATCGAACCAATTTTTTTTTCTTACTCCCATATCAGTGTACAGTACATGGGATCAATTTTGCAATGAATATAACACATACCCAACAATTTAGAGATAAGTGAATTTGTCTACATATTTACAACGTCATTTGTAACCATTGGATGTGATCTTTCAACGAGTTGCAAATGGTCCAATAATCAAAGTACACAACCATTGTTTTGTAAATGTATTCCTGAAACGCTTTGACCAATATTTGAGAAAATATTGTCAAGGGATTCTTGAGTCCGAATGGCATTACTCTATATGAAAATGACATGAACTCGGAAACAAATGTTGCTTTCCTCTGATCTTGTTTTTCAATAGGTATTTGGTTGTAGCCCAAGAAGCCATATATGAAAGAGTAGAATTTGTGTCTCACGACTTCATTAATGATTTCATTGGTGAACGATGTCAGGAATAGATCAATTATTGTAAGCTTGTTCAACGCTCGGAAGTCGACACATATTCTAAGTTTCTTGGGGTCGTGCTTTTTAGGTTGCACAACCATTGGATTGGCCCATTCTAACTTGTCAATAGGATATATGACGCCAACGGCTAGCATTACTTATATTTATTTTTGGACTATGGGATTATATTTGTGTGCCAACTTGAATGGTCTCTTTTTTATGGGCTTGGCCCCAGGTATGAGGTCAATTTTCATCCCCCCCATCTGTTGCACTAGTCTTTTCAAGTATTTACAATCACGTGCAAAAACGTCCTAATATTCTTGCAATAGGTTGACTATCTCTATGGTTTGTTTGTTGGACCAATAGTCACCTATTCTCACCATTTTCGATCGACCATATATTGAGATGTCGAACTCCTTAGATTTGATTTATGCGCCCATCCACTCAGGTGCTTTAGATTCATCTAGTTGTCATTCTCTTTTTACAACTTCATTATAACTCGGGTGGCAGTCAGGTTTTTCTGTATCTTCCTTGTCTTACTTAGACACCAAAGAAATTGTATTTACAAGACTCTTTACTCCTGGATGACTAATCTTCCATTGAAAACTTTGCCCTATAAAAATTATGTTTTCCATGTCTATTTGACGAGTTTTTGTATTGTCTTGACTCTGTGCCGACACAAAGTTACAAGTCGAAGTCGATCCCATGTCAACTTTGGCTTTGCCTCTCTTTTGTATTTCGTCGAGATTTGTTTTTTTGAGAAATTTTTTTATTTCTTTTGCAACCTCTCGCAAATGTGCGTCCTCGGGGATGAATTCAAAATATCTGATGAAATTTTCTTTGATTTCATTCCAGTTGAATGTGTGGCCACATGCTTCTTCAATTTTATACCACTTATGTGGTATGTCATCCAGAGTATTTGGGAACATGTGTGGCCATACCCCTTCATCCCGATATCCTACTCTTCTACTCATTCTCACATTGGTGAATGTGAGCGACTGGGTTGAACCCATGTTTGAAAGTCAAGATGTTGACATTTGCTGACAATTTCTTTCCACCAAATCGTTCTACGAAGTACAAGGTAAACATATTCTACATTTGCAGTCGTGGTGCATGGGTTTCCCACCATCGGGTTGCCTGGCTAATGAAGGATTCTACTAAAATTTTCACCCTCCCCTATTCTTCGACCAATTTGGATACTTTTTCGACATGTGTCATCAAGGAATTTCTTTTACCAAACTGCAAGGGAGATCTCATTTGTGTGTTAGTTGAGATGAGTGTTGGTGTTTGTTTTATATATTTCTCTAGCACGATAGGGAATGCTTGTACTAAAAAGCATGTTCTTTATCACTTTATTGGGATTGCCTATATCGAACAACACTCCTTAGCTTGAGCTTCATAGTTCTCCATTTGCCAATTATAAAGTTATGTGTCTGAGTTATGCCCTATTGACAACGATGATCTGACTAAGATTTCTCCTTCACTGTTAGGTTCGATATTGTATTTTTGTTCGTTCATTAATTGATACAACCATCGTGCTTCATGGTCTTCGTCCCATGTTTCAACCCAAGGTTTGCCTTTTTTTGGGTCCAATGGTATTATGATTTTCCTACCGCTACCTTTCAATTTAATTATGTCCCTTTCAAGTGAGATTGTGGCCTTCATATTTTGACCCTGTGTCTTGTGACCAATGCAAGATATGCGGGAATGACATCGACCAGATTAATCACTTCAAAGTTGAATCTTGTTGGAATATCCATTATGGATGTTATGACACTTATAAGTGTGACAATTGTTTCAATGAAACTTTGATCTGCTAACTTTAAGAAATTCAATGTTGGATGTAGGAGGGGTTTTCCAAGTCGAACCCATATTTCTCTAGGGAGGATATTTCGTTGTGAACCAAAGTCGACTACGACTTGTTTTATCACATGGCCGTCAATTTCTAGGTCAACTTGCAAGTCGAAGTCACTTGTATACCTTTCCTAAGACAACCATTGAATATTTTTAACCAGTCTTTGATCCTCTTTATATTCTCTTAGGATGCTCAGTAAGTCGATGAGGCAACCGACTAACTACTTATCTTTTAATAATTGGAGAAATTCCTCTAGGGAAGTGTCTAGAATACTTAATGGTCCTCCCTTGTTTTCGTTTGATTTGTCTTGGTCAATATTCTTGAAGAACTTCATTGTTTACCGCATTATTCTTTCTTCATGCTCTAGGTCGGGATATGTATTTCGACATCCCCTTTGTCGGGCTTGCAGATCTGGGTAGATGTCTTCACCCTCTCCTGATCGTGTTACTGCATGGAAATTTTTGGAATTTAAAATGTCTTGCTTAAGCACTATATGCAAGAGGTTCACATTTCACTTATTCATCACTTTCTCTAATATAATTAGACAATCTTCTAGTGAGTGTTCCCCCACTCCACATATATTGTAGAACTTGAGATCATTTATGTCCTTTATTGGGCAATCAAGACTTATGCGGTCTTCCTTCCAATAGTTAAAGCAGTAACAACAACCTTGAACATGTCCTCTATCGAGTTGTCCTCATCCTCCTCAGTATCCACCTCGATATTGATAACCCCCACAGCCTCAACCTCTATAACCATTTCCATTCCCTTGGTCGACATTTTGGTCGGTCGTCTACGTATGATACATCGAATGAATATTTATTCTATTTTTTCTGTTTAACTGACATTCTTGTGTGGAATGATTGTTTTCCTCACAAATATGATACCATTTTGGTCGAGTGTTCCTTTAATTATGTGGGTAGTCTCTTATTGCATGGTTTGTCACATCTTCATAGATGTCACAGAATGTTTCAATTTGAATACATCGGACTATTGGATCCAGTGCATCATTGAATTTACAGTAGTCTTTTGTATATCCTTCACTAGAGCAGATTGTACACCAATTTTCATTCCATGAAATGAACATATTTTTTATGTATTGTTGAATTTCTACGAGTTTTACTTCTAATATTTTTTCAATTATTGATGAATTCGATGCTCCTTCATCGTCCATTTCTATGTGCTGGGATTTTTTCAATGCTTCCTTGCACAATTGGATGTCATACATGCGTAATGGTGCTTGAAATTTTTGTAACAATCATGCCACATACCATTGTACAATTAATCTTTTTCCAATTACATAAGGAATTTGGCTTAAAAGATCTTTGAATCTTTTATCATAATCATGGATGGTTTCTCCCAGACTCTGTTTGATCTCTTTCAATGTTTTCCCAGCCAAGTGGCTTATATCTTGTGTTTTAAGGAATGTGAGGAAATTATGTTTTATCTCTACCTTCGATCGTTCTTGATTATTTGTGAAGTTCATGAACCGGGCGAGGGCCTCGAATCGAAGTGTAGCACCAAATTGTGTCATTTATTTGATTTCGTCAGTAGTATCAGATGCATACCAAAATTTCTCACAAACTAACCAATGTCGTTTGGGATCTTCATCACCTTCATAAATGGGGTTATGCTTTAGGCCCATTGTGGTTATCTTGCGATTTTTCAAAACTGGAACTATTGCAAGATTTGTATTTAAAGTCGATTGGGAAGTCAATGTGGTCTTACTTTGTGGAGTCAAAATCTGAGTATTCGACTTGACTAATACAATCTATCGTTGTTCTTTAGTAGGAGTGTATTATATTTCTACTTATGTGTGTTCTCCACTTGGGATTATATCGTTTGTTTGACAACACTTGTTTATGTATTCTATGAACCATCCTCTCAAGGGTTTCATCGATTCATTTTCACTATCTGTTGATTTAGAATCTTCAAGAAGTAGATTTAGGAGGGTGGAGAAATCCATGAGATCTCTTATGTGGAGGAATATATGCTCTGGTCGATTTTGAATGTTCTCTTGCACTTCAATTAGTAGCATGTCTCTTATCTAATCGTCTTATCAGTTCGGCACCACACTTTTGGGGATTGAGTATCCACATGAAATCTCTTATGGAGGAAGTATGAAATGCAAGGGTTAGGGATTATTAAGGGGGAAGTTCGAATTGCAGGTCCTGAATCATCAATCTCCATATTATCGACTTGTTGGGCGCCATCGGTTGCCATACTCACTTAAAATCTTTTACTCCTCTCAGGAAGTATCGGGGTGTTCTTAAGGGTTGCTCCAGTGAAATCTTGTGCCTACATAGGTCTCCTATCTGAACTTTTGGGATCCCTTTCGTTTTGTAACTCTTCTCGCCTCCTTTTACTTTTTTCCCTCTCCCATTTTTTAATATCAGTTGAAGTTTTATAGGTCTGTGCTCAACGTGCAAACTTCTCACTCAATTCAACTATCTTCCCTTCAATTTCATACATTTTCAACTTTGTTGCACTTGACTCGACTTATATCATCTCATGGATTTTCCAACCCCCCATCGTTGGCCTGACTTACTCGAGGTCGGTGGTGTTGCTCATTCTAGTTGATTTCATTATGTCTTTGTAATTAAATTCAAGAAATTATTCGCATTCTTCTTGTTTTTCTTTCCAATTTGAATTTGAATGAGGATTGGCCGAAAGGGGTCGGTATTCAACAATGTCCCTGACTCCCTTGTATAACAATAATTTAGGAAGTAAGGACAGGACGATGAAAAGGACATCGTTGTGCAAGTCGGTATAGAATTTGTTTTTTATAGTTTTGACTAACTCTCTACCTTCAATTGCTTGTTCTTCAATGTAATCTAGAACGATTCTTTCAAACCGCTCATTCAGATTTGTTCTTCCTCCGTTTATTATTTTGTGCATCATTTTTTCATCTGGAGTGAGTTTGTGCATTAGCTGATTGGTTAAGATATTGGAACAATGATTCTAGAATAGCTTATAGGAATCGTGTGTGTGTTTTTGAGAAGAACCATGTACACGCTTTTGCAATTGTTAGTTGATTCCTCCTTGCATAATTTTTTATATAATTATTAATTTTGTGCTCCCACCATTCACGTATGTCTTCCAAAGTTAACATCTATGTTCCTTTTACTTTATACATGCCCAAGTTTAGAACTACTGACAACACAACCAATTTTGTAGTTTGAGGGAAAGTATGATAAGTTACTAGTAGTTCCTTACAAAGAGCAACATATGTTATAGCATCATATATAAGCACATGGAGAGACACATGGAAGCTTACACAAGTAATGGGAGAACCATCAAATGCACTTTATTATATAGATAAAACAACCTTCTTCTCTCTATTACATAGCCACACACATACACATGTCATATAGTTACTTGTTGGTTACAGTTCTTAACTACCTCGTCGGTCGAATCTAACTGTCTGTTCGACCAACGTCTCTATCCGACTTTGGAAGTTGACTGTCAAGTCTATTCGGTAGATCCAACTAGCCCCTACAACAGGGATGAGGGTGGTTTTGGGCCTAAACTCTAATTATGGTTGTTGTACTAAATCTCTTAGAAAGTTCATAATGGAAGAGACCAGTCGTCATCCATCCCCATTTACATCGTAACTATGGACTCTTTCCCTCAGGATGGACTACGTCAAGCCCTTTTGGCATTATTGATTATAACATCATCGATTTGATGAGCTAATGGTGACTAATCATGCAGACTTAGAGCCTAACCTCCCTTATGATTTCCCATCCTTGGACTTCCCTCCCGTTGATATTATGGTAGTTGTGGGAGGTATCAACCTCCATGTGTAACCTCTGACTAGAATATAATATTTTAGAAGCTAGAGAAATCCTAAACAAATGTGTGAGAACCTTAGAAGACAAGTCAACTCAGTAGAATAAATAATATTAAAGTATTACCCTCCAAATGGAGAAGTCGGCCTAGACAGTTGAAAAGGAACATTATAAATAGAGGGCACTTGAGTTCATTTGTACACACTATCTCACTCAAGATAAGTGGTGCGCAAGTCTAGAGGAGGAGTGCAGCTGCAACGACTGCAGTTGGGAATTGGTTTGTGTTCTATGGTTTGGGAATTTATGCTTGGTGCGCTATATTTGGAGAAAGGTGTGCTCTCTCTTAGTTATCTTTTGGGTCTAGTTTTGCTTCTGGAATCACTCTATCTGTCAAAGGTTAAGGTGCTTGGGGGTGGCTGCGTGCCTATAGTTGGGTGACAATTTTTATGATATTGTCTATGGTTAAATGATCACATCGAATATTTTAACATGTTATGGGCCCATGCGACCTTTAGGATAGTATAACCGCTGGAAGGTAGAGTGGTGATTCTTTTCCAAGCTCATTGTGGCACCATTTGTAGCTGCAACTAGGGTTTTTCAATTTGTAGTTGCAGTAAACCCTAACCTAACTCTCTGGGTACTTCAAGTAAAATGTTTGGCATAATTCTTCGACATTCTAGTGTTCCTTATCCTAGCAAACCTCCTGGTACCTTTAGCTAGAAAAAATGTCAAGGTTGAATCTTTGGGTCAAAGTCAAAGTCAAAGTTTGCCTGGTCAAAGTCAAAGTTTGACTGGTTAAAGTCAAATTCAAAGGTAATTGTGACTTACTCCATGAATTCAGAGAACAAGCTAGAAGGAGCTTCAAATTTTAGAGCATAGAAGACAAGGATTGACCTCATCCTTGCCAAGAACAAAGTTCTAGATATCGTGAAGGGAAAGGTCGTGGAACCACAGTTTGAAGAAGGAAAAGAGAAGGAACGTAAAAATGTTGCCACAATGGAAAATTTCAAGGACAATGACATCAATTCCATGAGTATCATTGTGGAATCCGTCAAAGATCACTTGATACCCTGTATATCCAATCTTTACTCATCCAAGAAGATGTATGATGCCCCAACTAACCTTTTTGTAGTCAAAAACATTGGACAAGTGATGATTTTGAAGAATGAGCTTTGTGACACAAACATGACTAAGGACGACATTGTAGCCTCATAATTTTTAAGTATTTCTCAGTTGAGAGATAAACTACAAGCCATTGAAGAAGTTATTCCAGAAAAGAAACTTGTGACTATAGCACTTAATGGTCTTTCTAGATTATGGGATGCATTTGTTGCAAGCATGAACACAAGGAATGAGTTTCCTACACTTGAAGAACTTTGGACTTGTTGCACACAAGAAGAGACAAGGATAAACTCAAAAGGAATAGGACGCTCAAGCCTATGCAACAAAGTTCAAGAAACATGAAGGTAAGAAAAGATTTGGTTTAAGAAATAAATCCAATCATAAGAAAGATATGTCAAAGGTACAATGTTTTGGATGCCATGAATATGGCCACTACAAAAGGGATTGTCCTAAACTAACAAAGAAAAGAAAGGAAGAAAACCATGCATCAATTGTTAATGATGAAGTACCTTCAAAGAAAGCCAAGCATGAAGAAACATAATTCTTATACTAATCGATAATGGAGCTTCCAGACATATGACAGGTGACCATAAAAATTCTCAAGCATGAATGAAAGAAAATCTCTCATAGAGTGGAACTTGGAGACAAGAACTCTTATGCAGTCAAGGGAATTGGGAAAACCTCTACAAATTGGAATCAGGTAACAATATTCATCTTAGCAATGTTTTATATGTTCCTGGTTTGAAAAATAATTTATTATCTATTTATTTCTTGGAAGACAAAGGAGATAGAATAGCCTTTGTCGATGGAAATATTTTTGTATGGTCTAAAGATTCAAAATAGAAGATGCTAGATTTATTAAGATTCGTGAAGGAAGATTGTATAAACTCCTAGGTCATAATGCTTGAGCTATTGTACATGATGAACTCGATCCTAGTGAGTTATGGCATAGAAGGTATGCTCACCTTCATTATTAAGCATTTCCATATCTAAAAAATATGGTTGTAGGCATACCAGAACTACATTCAATACACAAAGGTGTTTGCAGAGGATGTGCACTTGTGAAGAATATTAAGAAGCCATTCCCAAGAAGTGAGAACATATCCAAGGAGATCTTAAGTCCGATACACTCATATGTATGTGGTCTGATGCTGGTGAAATATCTAAGAATATCTCTCTACTATGTAACATGCATCCATGACTTATCACAAAAAAACTAAAACTACTTATCGAAGACAAAGGATGAAGTATTTAGAAAATTCCAAGAATTCAAAACTAAAGTGAAAAGAAAACCTGACAAACAAGAAATAATGCAAGGAAGTTGTGATGGAAAAATATCAATCCATCATGAAAATTTATGTATAGGAAATTGTGCCTAGACCCGAAGGAAAGTTTTTAGTAACTTCAAAATGGGTTTACAAGATAAATCATGTAGTAGATGGGAGTATCGATAAATAAAAAGCAAGATTCGTGGCTAGAGATTTCTCCTAGCAAGAGGGAGAAGAATATGATGAGACATTTTCTCCAGTTTCCAAATATACCTTTATTAGAGCCATAATATCTCTCACAACATCCATGGGTTGGATTTTACATCAGATGGATGTAAAGATCACTTTTCTCAATAGAGTAATTGAGAAGGAAGTATACATAGAGGAACCTCAAGGTTTTGAGGTACACCTAACAGAAACCCATGTATGCATATTAAAGAAATCCTTGTATGGACTCAAGCAAGCTCCAAGAGCTTGGTGTGTATGAATTGACAGTTACTTGACGAGACTTGGATTTTCCAAGAGCTATGTTGAACCAAACCTTTATTACAACGTTGTGAATGATGCCCCTGTGATCCTTCTACTATATGTTGATGATTTTTTCTAATAGGTGCAGAGCCTCTCATTATTCAATGTAAGAGGGAGTTAGCCTATGAATTCGATATGAAGGATCTTGGTCTCATGCATTATTATTTGGGACCAGAAGTATGGCAGAAGTGTGGTGAAATATTCCTGGGTCAAGGGAAGTATGTTGTAAAGATGCTTCAGAAGTATGGGATGATGGATTTCAAATCCATGGAAACTCCCATGGTGACATATCTGAAGAAGTTGAGAGACTCTGATTTTGATCCAATAGACTCGTACCTATACCGGCAGTTCATTGACTCATTGGTGCATTTGGTTAATACTCGACCGGACATTTGCTTTGTTGTGAACACGTTGAGCCAATTCTAGGTGGAACCTAGACATGAACATTGGATAGATGCAAAGCACATTTTGAGATATATTTGTGTAACACTAAATTAGGGTTTGAGATATACCTCAAACAGTGATGTACAACTACATGGATTTACTACTTCAGATCGGGTAGGGAGTGCAGATGACAAAAAGAGTACTTCTTCTATGTTTTAGTTTGGGCTCTGCTATAATATCATTGGCTAGCAAGAAATAGAAGTTCGTTGCACTCAACACTACAGAAGCAGAGTATATTGCAACTTGTGATGCTTGTACAAAAGCAGCAGGGCTCCGTATGTTGGTTTATAGACTATTTGATCAGGTGTAGGATACGACCGTGATATATTGTGATAATCAGAGCTATGTGAAGCTTTCAAAGAACGTCGTGTTCCATGAGATCAAGTATTATTTTATCTATGATAAATTCTAGAGGGGAGAAGTGATTCTCTAATACATCTCCACCAATGAGCAGACAACTGATATTTTGACAAATCCTTTATCCAAGATAAAGTTTGCATACTTGAGGGACAAGTTGGGACTCATGGAGATTGCTCCCTTCGTTGAAAGGGAGGGGATGAATTCCTTGGTTGGGATGGAGTGTTGATATATGGCATCATGGATAGTCAGTGTGCTAGTGGACATACATTCTCCAGGCGGAGAATGGTCCAGGTAGAATAGATTGCTAGTGGACAAACATTCTCCCTATGGAGAATGGTCTAGGTTGATAGATTGTTGACGTATCATGGAATGGTATTTTCCTAAGGTACATATTGTGGCCCAGTTAGGAAAATGGTCCAGGAATGATATTCTCCAGAGGCACAGTTAAGGGCCCAATCATGTTGAACCGTTCTCTCCCTAAGGACATGTCGTCTTGATTAGGGTGGTTGATACATGGCACATATGGGTAGAGATTAATATCTATGGTACATATGGTGACCCGATCAGAAAATACCCTGGGACTGACATTCCTGTAGGAATGGTCTATGTAGCCCATGGCATGGCTTTCATCATTTGGGAGGACTGGCATTCATCTAGGATGTATCTCTGAATTAGAAGAATGGTCCTTGTAGCCCATTGTAGGGAATTCAACATCGCTTGGGACAATCATTCTTCTAGGACGTATGTCCAGATTAGAATAATGGTCCATGTATCACTCTGTTGAGTGAGTGACTTATGTGAGACACTATGTTGAGTGCGCTGAGTCTAGCACATGACTTATTCAACATCATGCCCAATTACTCAAATGGAGTATGGCCTCGAGAGATGATGCAGACGATGATATGATTTGATGCTAGGAGACTGTTGTACTGCATGGTGATAGCTTGTGTAGCTATTAGTTGATTGAAGTGGAGACTGTATGTCTCTGGACAATAGCTATGTACTACTGTGGTGGATGTGTTTCACTGGTAATGATTGTGTGTCACTAGATAGTAGTTGTGCGCTACTAGGAGTGGTTTTGCAACTTTGTATAACAGTTGTGTGCTATTATGGATCGACATTGTTGTGATCTATTAGATGTAATTGTAGTAAACTATGTGCCACTACATGATTGCCATGGAGATTACCAGTAATTTTGAAGGTGATTTCTAGCTAGATGGATAGTGATGATGATGCTACCTATAGAATGGTCTGCAAGACTATGTGAGCCTTTCCCATACCATGTGAAATGGATGGATATGTTTGAGACCATTACAGTTAATACCTCCATAGCTAGGAGGGAGTATTGATATTATGGTAGTAGAAGGAGGTATCAACCTCCATGTGTAACCTATGACTAGAATAGAGTATTCCGGAAGCTAGAGAAATCCTAAACAGATGTGTGAGAACCCTAGAAGACAAGTCGACTTAGTAGAATAAATAATATTAAAGTATTACCCTCCAAAAGGAGAATTCGACCTAGACAATTGACAAGGAACACTATAAATAGAGGTTGCTTAAGTTCATTTGTATACACTATCTCACTCAAGATAAGTGGTGCGCAAGTCTAGAGGAGGAGTGCAACTGCAACGACTGCAATTGGGAACTAGTTTTTGGTCTTTGGTTTGGGACTTTCTGCTTGGTGTGCTATCTTTGGAGAAAGGTGCACTCTTTGTTGGTTATCTATTGGGTCTAGTGTTGCTTCTAGAATCATTATATTTGTCAAAGGTTAAGGTGCTCGGGGGTGGCTGCATGCCTATGTTGGGTGAAAATATTGTGATATTGTTTATAGTTAAATGAGAACATAGAATATTTTAACACCTCCCCTACCCATAGCATTGAATCTCAGACGCTCAAAGAAGTTGGCATATTTCTCATTGGAAAAAACCTTGCTCAACTTCCTCCCTGTCGAGTTGTTTTTGTTGATGTTAGTGGTAGCATCGGATAGGTATTTCCACAAAGGTCTATGCGTCTAGACGTGTGGAAATTGTCCAAAGCGTTCTACTCTTGAATTTACTTTAATTAAAGGAATTGTTAAAGTAAATTGCTTTTTAATTAATTATGTAATTAGTTAATTAAGTTATCTAAGAAAAATGCTAAAAGTACTTGGCATGCAACATGTAATATAAATCTCAAGTGAGTGTGAGAAGTAATCTCAAACATGGATTACTTTTGAGATTAGAAAAATATTATAACTCATGATTATAAAAGCAAGGCTAGGGTGAAGGAGGAGACACATTCACACAAAGATAACAAAGAAGGATTTTTGCTTACACTTGACCCTTGACAGATTCAAGGAGATCTTGGATAGGAAAGGAGAAAGACTTCTATCTAGAGATCAGGTCAAGGAGAAGAGAGAATAGAGTCTTATGTAGGTGGGTTTCAGTCTAAGAAATCCACGGGAGAGTGTCAGATCATATAAAACTTGTCGTACAAGTTTTTTGTAAGGATACGTGGTTCACATTGAGGCGAATCGCGTATATACACGATTCATAAGAAGGAAAATTGCATATTCCTAAAAAAGTGTGCCAGAACTAGTCGTACAACATATCAAACCTTATCAGGTTAGTCTGCAGTTGTATTTCTCTCAGTGGGCCATTATCCTTGTTACAGGAGCCCTGATTTTAGCATAATAAAATCATTCTCGGCATTGGTTTTCGCTCAGATGATTTTCCAATGGTTTATACCTGGAAACTTTGGTGTTCTTATGTGTTTGATTTGGTTTCCTTATTTATGCTTTCACTGCATGTTTAGTTGACTACTCAGTTGTTCCTTTAGTAGATTAAGTGATTTTGTTTTGAGATAATTGTCGAGTGTTGAGTAGGAGAAATTTCAACATGGTATAAGAGTAGGTGCTTTGAAGGGAAGTCGACTCTCAAATCCATAGAATATTTATAACTGGTAGAAGGAAATCAAAGGATGAATTTTCATGGAAATAGTCATATTGAGGCGGAGCTAGGTTTTTGCAGGTGTACGGAGGCATATGCGATTCACAGAAGAAACAACCGCATAGATAATTTTTTTGCAATGGATTGAATCACGTACATACACAATTTGCAATGTGTTTAATCATATATATATATGTGCTTTGCAGTGTTGACAATCACGTATAGGCCGTATAGATCAGTACAAGGGAAGTTTTTAAGTAGCAGGTTATTTTCAGGGCAGTTTATCTGGTCTTAGAGATGGCAGAAACATTGTTGAGAGTTGAAGGTAGATTGGATGGAGCATCCAACTTCCTATATTGGAAAGCAAGAGTGACTTTGGTGTTGAATGAGTATGACCTTTGGGAGTTAGTGGATAAAGAAGTTACTCCATCGATAAATCCGACAGCTTTAGATGCCCACAACAAGAAGGAGATCAAAGCAAAAAGGGTCCTCCTAGATTTAGTGAAGGATCATCTAATCCCTCACCTAAACGAGAAGAAGACAGCCAAAGAGATGTTTGATGCCCTGGCAAGTTTATTCTAGAGAAAGAACATGAATACGAAGATGGTCTTAACGAATAAAATCAAACCGGTTCAGATGTCTAGATCAGATAATGTTGACAGTTATCTCATGAGGATCACACATGTATGTGATCAACTTGCAACCATATGGGAGAAAACTAAGGATGTAGAGCTCGTGAATGTTGCATTGAATGGTCTTGCCAAGTCTTGGGAACCATTTTTCAAAGGAGTCTGTGCTTGGGAAAATATTCCAAATTGGCAAAGACTTTGGGATGATTACATCCAGGAAGAGGCTCGAGAGGAGTCTAAGATCGACAAGTAGGAAGATGAAGAGGAGGAGAACCTAGCCCTTGTCAGTAAGACAAGGAAGGGAAAACGAAAGGGTTTTGGAAAGCAGGGTAATAGTAAGGAGTCAACCTCACAGTCTTGAAATAAGGACTTGAGTAACACCAAGTGCTTCGTGTGCCACAAGTTTGGGCACTATGCATCACAATGTCCAGAGAAGAAGAGGCAAGAGAAGATGTAGATAACAACATCAGTAGAGATGCAACTATATGAGATTGAAAAAAAAAATTAGAAGGAATAATCAATGTTCACATGCCTCTCTACCAACACCTACTCAAGGAGTGCATGGTACTTGGATAGTGGTGCTTCTAGTCACATGATGGGAACACATGAGTTGTTCACAAGTTGGTCAGAGAGAGACTTAGGTTTACATGTGGATCTTGGAACTTGTAATGTCCCTTTCAAAATAGAATCTCCAAAGAGGAGGCTTAATGGTATAAACCGCCCCGTTAAACTATAGCCAAGGCCAAAGAGGGGTAAACATGGTTACTAGAGGTCACTCCAGTCACAAGTGTTATATTCGGAAAGTGACATTGAGATAAAAAGGGTTAAAAGCACTTTTAAGTCATTATGAGATAAAAATAGAAGTCAACAGTGAATTAGGGTTTCAACAGTGAATTAGGGTTTCAACAATGATTTAGGGTTTTGGAAATCAACAATGAATTAGGGTTTTGACATGATTTAGGGTTTTAGAAAGCTATAAAGGAAGGGTCAGCGACCTAATTCATTATTATGCGGAGTATGACTTGTCATTGAGGAGAAGAGGCACATCTCAGGAGAGATAGTTCAGTGGATTCCAGGAGGAAGACACCAGTGGTTGATTTTGGTGTTGAGACACACACCCTAGTCACTGGGAAGATCATTCAGGTCTTCCATCATTCTTCAGCAGTAGTTACATAGTGTTCAGCA
>JZKD02S0782798.1:4094-38319 GCA_000966675.3 Picea glauca
ATCCTGTACATACCAATGTTTGGAAGAGGACAATCTTGTTGCAATTGTATCTCATGTTGGATACCCCTTTTTGGAGGAAATCCTTTTGGTTCCTGAAACATCTCATCATATTGGTCAACAACCTCATATAAATCAGATTTCAACTTTGCATCACAACCTTGGAAAGCTTCTTTTTCAACATTGTCTTTGGGTTTGATCATCAAGAGGAAAAAATTCTTACTAGCATTGACTAATCTCTTCATTTGTCTAGTATTTACAAGTGACAAATTCAGATTCTTTGTATGTGCTCTAACAATGTACTCAACTCCATTTTTAAACAAATGACACTTGTTCTCATGACAATGAAATATGGCTCTCCTATCATATAAATATGGGCTTCCCAACACAATACCACAAATATCCAATGGAATAACATCAAGCTCTACCTCATCTATAAAATTTGCAGTGATGGAAAATCTAAGTTTACACCTTTTTGTCACATATCCATCCTAGAGGGTATGGTTTAGGATGTGGAGTAGTTTCCAAATTTAATTTATTGACAGTGTCTTCAGATATGAGGTTTGATTAAGATCCAATATCAAAAAGAGTATCTATCTTGGTATTATTTGAAACAACCCTTATGTGGAAAATATATGTTCTTTCTTTTTCATGTTGAGTTTCATTGAGGCTACTACTACTTGAAGAACTAGTACTTGCAATAGAATTCTTACCTTGAAAACCCATGATTGTAATCTTTGTTTCATCACCAGAGTCATAACCTAAATCATGTTGTGTAGTTGCAGTAGTATTTGGTTTCCCCTTATGGCTGAACTTTTTAGGTCTCATTTCAGGATGAAGTTTCCAACAATGGTCTTCATCATGGCCATCCTTTGAACAATGTTTACATGAGAGTTTCTCTCCCTCTTTATTGACCGAATCATTCTGTCTTCCATTTCCTTTGAATTTCCTCTTTCCCTTGTTTCCTTTAACAAAAGGCTTCTTTTTGCCCTCTTGAGGTTCATTCCTCCCTCTTGCTTCCAAATGAGTTACATGTACACAAACTTCATCTAGATTTGTAGGGTTAAACATAAGTATTGTGTGTCTCAAGTAGCTATGCAATCCTCCAATATATTTGAGTAAAGTTTCTTGAGAAGATAAATCTATACCCAAAATCAAAGCTCTTCTTCTAAATTCTTGAGTGTAGCTTTGCACACTTTTCCCTTTAGCTTGTCTAAAGTTTTTCCAATCCATAATAGCTTTCTGCATGTATGCTAATGGATAAAATTGTCTTTTAAGTACACCAATAAAATTATTCCATGAGGATAAAACTTTACCATGTTTCTTCTTGTCCTCTTGAGTTTTGGCTTCCCACCAAATGAGTGTTGCGCTTTCCAATATAAGAGAAGCAAGTTGAATCTCAGTTTCATCATCTTCGATTCTTTGTATCCTACAATACACTTCAATCTGATGAATCCAATTATCCAATTTATCAACATTTACCTCTCCATTGTACATAGGCAATTCAAACTTAATATCAAGCTTAAGCAAAGGAGTTTGTAGAGGAATTTTACCATGTTCTTTTGTATAATTTGGAGGTGGTTGTGAAATGGTAGAAGAGGTGGAAGATGGAGGTGAAGCAGGTGGAGTGTCACCATTCCCTCCATTTCCTTTTGGAGTTTTATCACCACTATCTCCATTACCCTTTGGAGGGTTTGAGCTTTCACCTTGCAACCTTGCATTTCTTTATTCAAATAAAAATTTCACCATCTTTGTCATATCATAGAATATTTTTTTGAAAGTTTCATCTTTTGAAGTAAGAGTTCCATGACTCTCCTCATGAGCCATACTTGGTGAATATATCCTTGAAGCTTGAGGTGATTGTGTAGTTATCCTTCTTGAAAGTTGAGAACTTGGCTTTACAATTTGACCTTCTCCTCTTGTGAGCTTCAACCTTGTAAGCATAAGAAAACAAACACTTGCAAACAATCAAACCTTCTAAAACCTATGCTCTAATACCAACTTAATTTGAAAATGAAATGATTGAGTCTCTTTAAAATTGCAAGTGAAATTTGTATGTGCTTGGGTAATAGGATCAAGTCACAAACACATAAAACTTAATGATTTTTTACTTAATCATGACCAGCATAAACAGTCATAAACAACCATCAAAATGAACACATTAACATAGAAAAATGATAAAGGAGTTTACCCCTCTCTTGAGCTACATCTCCTGGTCCAGCTTTCAATGGATCATTTTCATTAATTATCAAAGTGTCAAAATCAATTCTTTACAATGCTCAGAATGAAAAATAGATGGCTTCAATGGCTCCAGAACATCCAAAAACTCCTAGTTGGGTTGTTCCTGCACCTGGTTTGGCCAAAAACTGAGTTGGAATCACTCCCTGGAAGTTTCTCCCAATTCTTTGTTGTCTTTGATCCTCCAAAATGCACCTGTGTGAACTGAACCTAGCTTCTGGGAGTTTCCCATGCCTAAACCCAGCACCCATGTGCATCCTGCAAATTCAGGCATTTTTTCGAATAGTTAGAGGGATAAGAGCCTAAAAGGGCGGAGGATGTGGTCATGTGGCCCCCATGTGGTCGGGCGCCAACCTAGATTTCTGCACCTAACCAGCTAACCGTTGGAACTCTGTGCATGGTCATGTGAAAATGAAATGTGTCTGTGGGCCGACACATGTGGTTCCCCACGCTCCCAGTTACCATGCTATGATTATGTGGTAAGGCTGAGACCAAGGGTTGGGGCTTAGCCCCGACCCTTTTTGCACTCACGCAAAACTTGGTTTAAATTTAAAACAAAGTTTAAACGTTATGGGGTAAGGAACATGTGGCAAGCAGGCTGGTAGCTCGACCTATGCCAAGTCATTCCCACTCCTGGAGGTTGTGGGTTCAAGACCGTTCGAGTCCAAATAAAACCTTTTAACAATGGAGGGGGTGCCATGTGGCAGCCCATGACTGGGTCACATGGCACCATACTATTTATCCATGACATTTCCATGTGTCAAATTCGAATTGGTCCACATACCATGCCAACACACCTGCCACATCACGACTTTCCACGTGTCAGTATGGTCACCTGCCACATGTCACTACGATCACCTGCCACATCACCAGTACAGCCCTGCCATGTCACCAGTACAACCTTGCCACGTCAACACTATATGGACTGTATAGTTAGCAAAATTTTGCGTGTTTGGCAAAGTGGACAGAACACGATACCTCTCACATACAATGTCCATTTGAACTTGTTCAAGTTGTGTTGGGATCGTGAGGATGAGGCCTACACACGAGTCTGTTTTGAAGCAATTTCGAGCACTTTGAGTTTTGAGCATATTTTGATCCCCTGGATCACATAGAATTGCATCAACCCAAAACATCAATTTAACATTCTTGAAAAACATCATGGAATGAACCATATTTAGGAGTGTCATGTTCATTCATTCAACTACACTGTTTTGTTGAGGATTGTATGGAACTATTGTTTGATGTTTGGTCCCATGTTGGTGAAGGTAACTTTCAAATTCAAAAGATGTATATTATCTTCCATTATCAATGTGAAGAGAGCTAATATGACACTGAGCTTCATTTTGAATCCATACATGAAAAGTTTTAAATGTTTCAAATCTTGTGATTTATCTTTCAACAAGTTCACCCAACACATCCTAGTGTAGTCATCAATAAAGGAAATTATATATTTATTTCCATTTGCAAAAGGAACATGCATAGGGCCACACAAATCATAATGAATTAGTTCAAGTCTTCTACATGCTCTAGAAGTAGAATAATGGAAAGGTTGTTTTCTATGCTTTCCAAGAATACAAGAATCACATTGTTTTAGTTTTCTAGGAATGGTAGGAAGACCATAAATACCATTCTTTCTCTTTAAACGAATATTGCCATAATTGATATGACCAAATCTAGCATGCCAAAAAATACTAGATGACATTATACCTTCATCGTGACCAGAGAGGTATGCAACATTGTGTGTATGAGCATATGTCCCATTCAACTTTTATAGTCTTCCATCTTCCATTCTGATCATAACAAGCATGTTATCAGAATCCTTTCATATTTCAACTTTTCCACCCATCATGTGAACAGGGTGGCCTTGTTTTCGGATATGCATAAGGGACAACAAGCTCCTTTTCAACTCAGGAAGATAGAGTACATTGGGCAGAAGAAAATTTGGGAGTCCAGGCAATTTAAGCCTAATGGTGCCCATTCCCAAAGGTTTAAGGCTGGACTTGTCTGCAAAATACACTATGATATCTACATTTTCATTGAGGTCTTCAAAAAAATATCTTCAAAATGTCATATGAGAGGTTGCGTCTGTGTCAAGAAGCCATGCATCTTTCCAAGGACCATATGCAGTGTTAAATAAATCTTCTATTACTCCTATATTGCAATGAGAAACAACGTAATGAGAAGATTTAGGTGGACTACCTTTTGTTTGTTCTGTAGGTTTACATATGTCCTCTTTCTTATTTTGTTTGTCTTCTTTGATCTTGTCCAATGGAACTCTGGAATCATCTTCTTTATGTGACCCATTATTTTTGCACTGAGTACAATGGAGATTGGATCGATCACCTTCGTTGTATCTTTCCCCTGTCTTTGAAACTATTTCTTCCACGTCCACATCCTCTTCTACTACTTTCTCATCTAGAAGAATCATGTTGTTTACTCTTGTCTTTCTCAGCAAGGTAAACATTTTCACCATTTGAAGGATTTGGCTTCTTTCCAAAGGCTTTCTCATGATCTACAACTTTCTTTACCATTTATTGAAATGTCATGGATTTCATCTGATTACTTGCTTGAAACTATTCAAGGTAGTGAGAATATGTAGGGTAGAGGACCTTAATGACCTTAATGAAGGTCGTGAGAGGAAGATCAATCATTGTTCCAGTGGCTTCAATTTCATGCATTATGACTGTGATTTATGAAGCCAAATTCATAGGGTCATCATTCTTCAACTCTAGGTTGAAGAGTTTCAACATTAGTTGTATGAGTTCAAGCTCAAAATGTGTGTCATAAAATACATTCAATCTCTTCAAGGTGCCATAGGAAACACTAATGAAAGTAATATGATGACTCACCTCCTCACTTACTGTCACAGAGATTACTGCATATTCCTTCTGGTCTTGGTCTTCCCATATTTCATGTTCTTTATTTGTGGTCGGTATGACTGGTTTTCTACAAGGTCTTCTACTCTTCGTCTTTAACATTGAGGCTTTGATGTAGGAGCATCTCTCCTTGTCATCCAGCCAGCCAGCCAGCCAGCCATGTCAAGCGTGTGCATTCAAGGCTGAAGCGAGACACAGCCCTCATCTTCAATTTTGTAATTGAATGTAATTTAATTGCTTAGGCTATTGAGCCATAGAGTCGTGCCTTTGCGCAGGCGTAGAGTAGATCGGCCTTAAATGTTTGTAAGGCTGAGATCTAGATCCGGATAGCAGACTAGACAACCTATTCAATGTAATTGAATAGGGTAGGTAGATTGGAGGGAAGAGCTCGAAGAGCCCCCTCATGTAAAAAGATGAATTGTATCTCTTTAGTAGTTAGTGGAGAGTTGAGACAGAGAATCCGCGAGTAGAGAGAAGAAAAGAAGGAGCTGAGACCTTGTTACAGGCCGTACTCAGGAACACCTTTGTAAAGAGGCATTTTTATTAATATAAATAGAAGCAGTCTTTCCTGCATGTATTTCTATGTTATATGAATGTCTGTGAGTGTTCTCTATATGATATGAATGTATGTTGTAGGTTTGCATTTGCAGGAGTGTGTCTGATTTCAGGTGAAGGTCTTTGAGGTTTCATGCCAGGAGGGCATGACAGAGTACTGCGGTCTTTGAATACCAGTGCACTGAAGCACTTCTAAATTCTGCGGGTTCAGACAAAGACGTGTTGCAGCACAAGAAATGAAGTCAACAGCTCAAGAGGAAGACCTCAAGGTTGTTGAATATCTTGGAGGCTAGGTTGTGGAGAAGAACATAGTTGCAGACAGAATCTCTGAGGAGTTCTGTGAAGAATTGCCAGGGGGGCATTTAGCATATGCACAGTGGTGCATTGAGAAGAACTCTGCTGTGAGTTCAAGGAGAACCAAAATCACTAAGGATTCTGAAGAGCTCTGCCAAGTGGGCATTGAGTAGGTGCAAGGAGTGCACAGAGGACAGAACTGTTGGACGTTCTGTGAAAAGATACTCTGCTAGGTGGGCATTGAGTAGGTGTACAGATAGGCACAGGAAGAAGGGAACTATCTGAGTTCTGTATTTAGGAGGAAGAATCCACTGAGAGGTCTTCGCAAGGTTACTAAATGCTCGGAAATACTCAACAATAGGTTGCTCGAGTAGACGAAGAGCCAGGAGGGCATCCAAATATTCTCCAATCGTGGGAAAGAAGGAAGAAGGATAAAATACCTTAGGGGTCTGAGTACTTGGAGAAGCTCATAAGAGATAGCACTTCAGTGTGCGAAGACTCTACAGGAGTGTAGAGGTCAAATATTCAAGGATTTGAAGAAAATCTCAGGAGGAGTTAGCATTTTCAGGGCGTGCGCGAAGCTCAAGGTAAAGGAGTTCGTAGAGGAAGGAAGACAAAGGTTGAGGCCTTTCGCTTTTGGAATTCTTCCAAGTGCAGGAAGAAAGTGCGCAAGTCAGGGGGAAGCACAGCAGCCGACAGATCGGCTGGAGAAAAGAAATTTGAACCACTGGATTTTTCCCACATCCAGGAAGGAGCAAGAGGAGCGCACATAAGAGGAGATCGTGAGCCGTCGGATCTCACTTAGATACCCATCAGCCGTTGGATTGGCCTGAAGTTGCACGAGGTTTAAGCTTCATGAGAGGGAGGAGGAAAATCCCGATGATAGGCGTGGTCATTGGGATATCGACGTTCGTGAAATCAAAAATCCCGTGGACAGGAGATCAGGAAATCTCCAGGGTGAAAGTCCCAGGAATGATCTTGATCGTCCGTTTGTGGAGACACGTGGTAGATATCGAGCGACCCATCGGTATTTCTACTATCGGGGTTTTGAGTTGACAGAGAATTTCTGTCATCGGGGTATCGAAAGTCCTGAAATCACGAGATTGGATCAGGGCCGTCCATCTGTTAGGGACACGTGGTGGAGATCCAGACTATCAGGGAAAGTCCCGATAGAAAAGTCAAATCGGCGCAGCGGGGTTCGGCGTTTCGTGAATCCTGAGGGCAAGACTTCTGGAGCATCAGAAGTCGTGAAATCGCGAGAGGCGATTAGGACCATCCATCTTGAGGGGACATGTGGCAGCGATCGAAGCCTTCGGGAAAGGTCCCGATAGGAGAGTCACATTGGGAAATTGGGAATCCTGATGACAAGAGGTTTGTGCATTTCGGCATTGGAAAGCCTGAAACCCTGATGAGAGATAAGACTGTGGTCATGGGGATAGAGGTCACGTGGGTCAGGAGTTTAGCCAGGAGGGATAACACGTAAAGGCATGTATCAACGAATTGGCTCATCGGAGATTGGGGATTCAAGAGGACAGGGGACTCTCGACATCGGGGATCACGAAACCCCAAAACCCGAATTTATCAATCGAGAAAAAGTCATAGGCGCATGCAAAGGACGTGACAGGGAAATAAGGACCTGTGGATCGGGTTGCGATTCCAATGGGGATTGAACAAGCCACTTCGGCTCACTAACCGATTGATAAATCCTGTGAGTAGGAGCACGAGGTGGTGGTTGTGTCTTACTGCATCAAAGTGGTATCAGAGCGAGAACTTTGTTTGTATATTTCAAGCAGGGACAGAAGGAGCAGGAAGAAGACAGAGTACTGAAACTCTGTAAGGATTTGTTTGCAGGTAGGAAACAATCCATAAGCAGTCAAGAGGACTGTAGAAGAAGCTGAGACTCTCAGGGTTGCAGAGTGACAACAGTAGATTTGCCAGGAAGATAGACATAGACAACAACATGGCTACTGAAGGCTGTAGGTATGCTGGAAGGAAAAGCTCAGAGCTATGGAGCCAAGAAGATATAAATGAAGAGCTCACTGATATAAAGAAAGAAATAGAAAATCTTGCATTAAATATGCAGCAGAAAGCCAAGCTGAGATGGGTGTATGAATGGCCCATGAAGAAGGCAAAAGAAAAATGGCCAGTCAAGGAGTTGATGGCTAGAAGACATCGTAGGCTGTTGAAAGGATGGTTGAGGCATGCTGAAAACCTCGATGGACCTAAGGAGATGGTTCAGGTATGTGAACCAGAGACTGGGGACATTCTCGGTGAAGGGAATGAAATGGGATCGGCTGAAGATCTCAAGAACTGCTTGGAGGGTAGAGAGTTGAGATCACTGCGGGATCTCAGGGATTGTCAGGAGGACAGCCAAGGAATTTCACATTGCTAGTTGGGAAATGATATGAGGTTGCTGTGGGATCTTGAAGATTGCTAGGAAGGTAGTAGAAGCATCCCATATTGCCAGGTGGGCAGGGATGAACAGATGAGACTATCTGAGGGTCTCATAAACTCAGAGGTGAGTTTGGATCAACATGTGCAGTTGACAGAGGAGGAAGATATGAGAAATCTTCTGATGGTTGGGGGAATCGAGATATTCCTACCACTTGCCCAGGGGGAGGCAGAAATCTGTGTTGCAGATGCAACAACAGCAGAAGAAGGACAACCAGCTGGGACTGTCATAGAAGAATTGGAGAAGATATCTGAGGCTGCCCAAGCAAGAAAGGAAAATGAGAATTCTGAGGAATGGGTCAACATATTCAACCAGGAAGCTGAGGAAGCTGTAGCACTGAAGCTGACAAAAGAAGTAGGAGAGGATGATGAGAATTCTGAGGAATGGCTCAATATTTTCAGCCAGGGGACTGAAAAGACTGCAACATGGGAGGTTGCAAAAGAAGAGGAAGAAGAAGCAGACAACATTAGTTTGGATGATCTGTATGAGCAGATTGAAGCCCTAGAGGAAAGGGTGAAAGTGCAGGTCATGCACATCCAACAGGCGAAGTTGGAGACTGATGAAGAAGGCATGGGAGATCATGATGATCTGCTCATGTGTCGAAAGTTTTTGCAGCTGAGGAGACTGCATGAACAGGACCAGCCATTGGAGTAGCTGGATGAAGTGATCGACATGACCAGAAAGCTCATGATCAGGTCAGTAGAAACTGTCAGTAGAAACTGTCAGTAAGGAGCAGCTGAGCAGAAAGGAAGAAGTAGTAGCAGCAACAACGTAGCAGTAGGAAGATGGAGCGGATGAACAACTCCAGAGGATGATTTGGGATCTAGGAGGATTTCAACATCAGAGATGGAAATCTCATGAGCAGGAGCTCATGAATTTTGCAGCTGAGGAGTATGCTGCAGGAGCATCTCTCCACGTCAACCAGCCAACCAGCCATGTCAAGCGCGTGCATTCAAGGCTAAAGTGAGACACAACACTCATCTTCAATTTTGTAATTGAATGTAATTTAATTGCTTAGGTTGTTGAGCCATCGAGCCGTGCCTTTGCGCAGGTGTAGAGTAGATCGGCCTTAAATGTTTGTAAGGTTGAGATCTAGATCCAGATAGCGGACTAGACAACCCATTCAATGTAATTGAATAGGGTAGGTAGATTGGAGGGAATAGCTCGAAGAGCCCCCTCATGTAAAAAGATGAATTGTATCTCTTTAGTAGTTAGTGGAGAGTTGAAACAGAGAATCTGTGAGTAGAGAGCAGAAAAGAAGGAGCTGAGACCTTGTTACAAGCCGTGCTCAGGAACACCTTTGTAAAGAGGCATTTTTATTAATATAAACAGAAGCAATCTTTCCTGCATGTATTTCTGTGTTATATGGATGTATGTGAGTGTTCTCTATATGATATGAATGTATGTTGTAGGTTTGCATTTGCAGGAGCGTGTCTGATTTTAGGTGAAGGTCTTTGAGGTTTCATGCCAGGAGGGCGTGACAGAGTACTGCGGTCTCTGAATACCAGTGCACTGAAGCACTTCTGAATTCTGCGGGTTCAGACGAAGACGTGTTGCGGCACAAGAACTGAAGTCAACAGCTCAGGAGGAAGACCTCAAGGTTGTTGAATATCTTGGAGGCTAGGATGTGGAGAAGAACACAGTTGCAGAAAGAATCTCTAAGGAGTTCTGTGAAGTTCTGCCATGGGGGCATTTAGCATATGCACAGTGGTGCATTGAGAAGAACTCTGCTGTGAGTTCAAGGAGAACCAGAATCACTAAGGATTCTGAAGAGCCCTGCCAAGTGGGCATTGAGCAGGTGCAAGGAGTGCACAGAGGACAGAACTGCTAGACGTTCTGTGAAAAGATACTCTGCTAGGTGGGCATTGAGTAGGTGTGCAGATAGGCACAGGAAGAAGGGAACTATCTGAGTTCTGTATTTAGGAGGAAGAATCCATTGAGAGGTCTTTGCAGGGTTACTGAATATCCGGAAATACTCAACAATAGGTTGCTCGAGTAGACGAAGAGCCAGGAGGGCATCCAAATATTCTCCAATCGTGGGAAAGAAGGAAGAAGGATAAAATCCCTTAGGGGTCAGAGTACTTGGAGTAGCTCAAAAGAGATAGCACTTCAGTGTGCGAAGACTCTACAGGAGTGTAGAGGTAAAATCTTCAAGGATTTGAAGAAAATCTCAGGAGGAGTTAGCGTTTTCAGGGCGTGCAACGAAGCTCAAGGTAAAGGAGTTCATAGAGGAAGGAAGACAAAGGTTGAGGCCTTTGGCTTTTGGAATTCTTCCAAGTGCAGGAAGAAAGTGCGCAAGTTAGGGGGAAGCACAACAACCGACAGATCGGCTGGAGAAAAGAAATTTGAACTGTTGGATTTTTCCCACGTCTAGGAAGGAGAAAGAGGAGCACACAGAAGAGGAGATCGTGAGCCATCGGATCTCACTTAGATACCCATCAGCCGTTGGATCGGCCTGAAGTTGCACGAGGTTTAAGCTTCGTGAGCGGGAGGAGGAAAATCCCGATGATAGGCGTGGTCATTGGGATATCGACGTTCGCGAAATCAGAAATCCCGTGGACAGGAGATTGGGAAATCTCCAGGGTGAAAGTCCCGGGAACGATCTTGATCGTCCGTTTGTGGAGACACGTGGCGGAGATCGAGCGACCCATCGGTATTTCAGCTACAGAGGTTTTGAGTTGACAGAGAATTTCTGTCATCGGGTATCGAAAGTCCCAAAATCGCGAGATTGGATTAGGGCTGTCCATCTGTTGGGGACACGTGGCAGAGATCCAGACTATCAGGGAAAGTCCCGATAGAAAAGTCAAATCGGCGCATCGGGGTTCGACGTTTCGCGAATCCTGAGGGAAAGACTTCCGGAGCATCAGAAGTCGAGAAATTGCGAGAGGCGATCAGGACCGTCCATCTTGAGGGGACGCGTGGCAGCGATCGAAGCCTTTGGGAAAGGTACTGATAGGAGAGTCACATTGGGAAATCAGGAATCCTGATGATAAGAGGTTTAGGCATTTCGGCAGTGGAAAGCCTGAAACCCCGACGAGAGATAAGACTGCAGTCACGGGGATAACGGTCACGTGGGTCAGGAGTTTAGCCAAGAGGGCTAACATGTAAATGCGCGTATCGGTGAATTGGCTCATCGAAGATTGGGGATTAAAGAGGACAGGGGACTCTTGACATCGGGCATCACGAAACCCCGAAACCCGAATTTATCAATCGAGAAAAAGTCATAGGTGCGTGCAGAGGCCGTGACAGGGCAATAAGGACCTGTGGATCGGGTTGCGATTCCAGTGGGGATCGAATGAGCCGCTTCGGTTCACGAACCGATTGATCGATCCTATGAGCAGGAGCATGAGGTGGTGGTCGTGTCTTACTGCATCAGGCTTCTTATTCAGATTCTGCTTCTTTTTCTTCCAATTTTGCATCTTCTTTAGTGATTTTGCTACTCTGAGGCATTTCTTTTGCTTCGCAAATACCTTTCCATGATTAGTTGAAGATCAATGTGCTCTTGATATTCTTGTACCATTCTCTATAGTTCTCCTTGCCAGTGAGCACCACGCCAACAATGGAGATGAGAGAATGCATTGTCTTATGTTGTCTTTACACACGTTAGCAAATTAAAGTACTATGCAACTTATGCAAAGAGATCTTATCCTTTGCTAGAATGAAATAGAATTTTTGTTAAATATGGTAATGAGCTACTTATCTCCATTTTTCATAGGTGTTCATAAACCATAAGAAGCCACCTTCTTATTTGCAATACAAAAAATAAGTAATATTTCTCATATACCAGCACTACCAAGATTGAGATAGTTATTCTTTTCTCAAAGTCAACCAATAAAATTAAATCGGAAGCCACAGAGTTTTTGCACTACTCTAGTCAAGGCGAATGGGTCTGTAATACAAAGTCATATGCTTAACAAGCATAACAAGCATGTCATTGTTCATTAACAACGAATGAATATATATATATATATATAATATAAAATGTTTTCTATCTATAGCAGTGAATGGATATATACCAACAAACAATGAATGACGTGGAGTACACTAACAAATGTATACCCATTTGATACCGAGCAATGTAGCACTTATACGACGGATTGACTGCCTCACTATTCTCATATGAGCCTGAGATGTTGTCGACGGGAGCTCACAAGGGTAAATTAGGGTTTGCATCTGGTTATGAGATCACGCTTGAATGGGTGTGACAATTCACCAACAGGATGGAGAAGGGTTGTAACTATAGAGGCCATGGTTGTCTTGGGAAGAGTATAGATTGAAATTGTCAGTGAGCTCAAAATATGCAAAAAGGCGTCAACAAATGGTTCACTCAAGTGAGGAACGAGGGTAGCATGGAGAAGTATTCTTTCAGGCCACATATCACAAAATTGGGGTTTAGGTTCGAGGATGGACATGGATTGAGGGCAAACTTCACCAACAAAATTTGAGTTGATTCTCTCTAATGCAATGTAGTGAGAAAGGCATGTATGAATGGGTTTTAGGGTTAGAGTTTTCGTCTAGAGTTGTGTGAGGAAACCTAGTGATCTCAGAAAACTACCAGGATGGAATGACCAGAGCATAGACTAGCAGACTGAAATGACCATAACATAGAGGGAATACTAGGGAATTTCAACAGATTGGGAAAATGCCATGGTAGGGAATCTAATCATGGAGTTAGTGGCACTGGCTTTGATACCACTATTAGGCCATGGAATGGCAGAAAATATAACTCCATGTTGATGTGCTTTGCATTAGTATGATAGGTGCATATATACATGAGTAAATGACTCTTGGTCTTCCCAAACGTGTGAATGTACCTATCACCTGATGACTCTTCATATTTACATACAGTTACAAGTAACATAACCACAAAGGATTATGTGTCCAACAAATTCAAAACTAAATTGAACTTACATATATCCATTTGCATCTCACACTCACTTAAAAGGGACAAAAATCACAAATAATAAGCTAGAATATTTCTAACGGAGGCAAAGAGTACCTATCATGTGTTGGATGCATATCCCATGGTGGGAATTTTTTTTCTAGCAAGGTGGGGACTTTACTCACCATGGATAGGCTGGTAATCCACTCTATCGAGATTAAACATATCCAAGAGCATTAATACCATGCAAACATGGCCATAACAAGAAGTCAAACTTCAATGTAAACCATAGCATTGATATACTTCTCAAACATCATGATACATGTGATAACGGTGGCCAAGAATAACTATTTAAATAGGAAGAATTCCCTCTCACCAAGAAATAAATAACCAACAAAACCATATTTATCAGATTTTAAGTTGACGAAACATTCAAATTATTTTAAATTAGAATAGAAAAGCATATTATAAAATGGTGCTATGGGCATTGAGGGCATGTAATGAATCTAGAGAAGCCATTCTCGATAAAATATTGCAATTCATTTTACGATTAATATATGGTGCGAGAATTACTCTTACGATTAATATGTGGTGCGAGAATTACTCCTTTGGTACAAGAAGCAAGTGGTCTAAAGGTTCCGTGCTCTAGGACTCAACACAAGCATGGTAATTCTTTGCAATATTTTCACCTCATACAACTATTGTATTATATAGGAGATATACTCTAAAGTTAACATTACAACATTTGAATGCTATGTATAKAGCATAACATACCTAAGACAAGYGAGTAAAATCTAMAAAAATRGTCAAAGACAGGGAATARCATATTTTGATAGAMAATAATAACAAAGATTRCTTCATGTCTATAATTTTAACTATAATTTTAACTAGAACCATGTATTATCCCTYCACTGAGACAAGTTTAYYCAAAATTTAATTCAACAAMAATTGTAAAAATAGTGATYTACAAGAATTTTCRGTGATCCATGATAGCACTGAACATAATRAAAAACATAGTYAATCCATTATAGTACTGAACATAATGAAAAACAAAGTTTTTYCCAAAAAATTTAGAAAAATAAATTGAGAAAAAAAATAAAATATATAYATATATATATAAACTTGTCTGTTAAATGTTGCAGACCAAACAACCARTTGAGMRAGYGATTTCCACCCAACCATAAGWAGTTTGTTGTGGATACCACCCTCTAGCYARGTTATGATACCAYCGGGCGAAGTAGGAAAATAAAACTTTTAATTTCAAAATAAATAGATCCAAACCAAGTGATTMTTTTTTACTGCTAAGCTTCTTGAGGACATAGTAGCTCTTAGGCACCCACATTACCTACCCCACACAACACAAGGATTACCTTCTTCTCTGCTACACAWTACCTCAAAAAATCCTTTCTTCAGTTCTATTCAACATGTGCAKAGAAAGGTCTAGGTTGATATCTCAAGCTTATGAAAAAACCSTTTGGTTTCTTAGCACTTTTTCTAGGTCTAACAACATCATTTTATAACTGGTATGTTCTATCATARACTTAGCTCTCTTTTTCTGTTGTCTAACACTCTRAAACTCTCCTCCRTTCCTTTTTCCAACAATCTCTTCWTTCCCATTCAAATTTCTCATGCATACATTATGGCAAAATAATTCTAATTGAACTTCTTTCCTAGTTCTAAGAGTGTAGGGGAGACAACTTGCTAGMTTTTAGGAAATTATGGCTTGGATTAAGGAATTTGTTTYCTCCACTCCTCTTAAACCTCTTTTAACTTTYCAACTCATATTTTGAAATGGGTCAAGGTTCAAGGTAACATAGGATAAATGTTTTTAGGCATAAAACYCCCTTAGATCCCCTCATATTTCCCCTCTTGTGGTATCATATCCCYTTTAGGCACTCAAGCTTAGTTGGTCTTGATCTTCTTCTTTATTCACTGCAAAAATAAAAAGATTACAATATTTACATCACCATGGTATATCTACCCCATGGTGTTAGTGTAGCAGAAAATAAAATATCCATGCAAATTATTTAACAATTTAATTACAAATATTTCGAATAAAAATTGGGATATTACAGAGCCAGAGTTAGAGAGACATTCTAGAGAAGCAGATGGAAGGTACATCAATCCAGAATGGTTTCTTTCAAACTCTTAGAAACCAAAAAGCCTCTCAATTGGGAGGTGTGATCCAAAATGGATCCAAACTAATGAATGAGTGTAAGACTCAATACCTACAAGATTAGTTTGACAATTTATGAAGATTAGCAAACATTGTAAAACTTGAGTAAGACAAAAATGACAGTGAGAAAGAAAAATGAAAGAATTAAATGAAAAGTAAAAGTAAAATAGAAGAGCAGGTTGAGGAATGGGGAATGAAGGGTCATGAATGTTGGCCTTCCCTTACCCCCCAACTCTCCCTATTTATTATGGTATTTTCATCTTCAGTGGGTATTTTGGCCAAGGGAGGAAGAGGATAGAAAGCCACGAAAACATTGTAATAAGAGATTGCACAAATGAACAACTAAGCCCCTTCAAAGATAATTTTTCCATTTGGGTTTTTAGAGTAAATATGGTGTCCATTGTGTCTTGAATTGTTTTGAGTTTTCTATGTGATTGTGTCTTGTGCATTTATGATTTCGTTTTGGTTTTAAATGTTGCTAGTGAATAGTGAGAGTGCAAATGAGAGGGATGTCTAACCATACTTTTTGTATTTACTACATTATTGAATTTCCTTATCTAATAGAGAGGATAATAACTCTATTACTACCATCGTAGGATGTATTTCCAAGCCCAAAGATCGAAAGTTACCATATCAAATTTGTTGCACCTCGATAGGAGTTTCCAATCTGGTTTAACACTAACTGTTGGGTGGATTTTTTTCTTTCCTATAATTTGTAAATTATCCCCATAGTCTGTAATTTCCCCAATTCCAAGCCATGCACTCTCCCTTTGGGTCAATACCTTTACCTATTTCTAATTTTCCACTTATCTGGTTGATTTATCATGTACCTAAATTGATTTCTTCTCTATATGGAATTTTTCTCTCATCCTCGGGTCAAACGACCATTGTGTTGCAACATGTGAAACTATACACGGTCATAGGATGAATGTAAGAGTGATTGTGGAACATTTTTTTGTTGCTAGACATTCACCTTAGCCATGGTTGATAGCACCCACATACCAACAACACTTACAATGATTGGGTAATTAATGTTGTGAGTGGTGGGTTAGTAAAATCAACTAAGTTTTTCAAGAGATAAATTTTTCTCTTTAGAAATTATTCACATTTTAATGTTGATAGCCAAGCACTAATATAATGTTTTCCATTCAAAGAAAATGAATATGTAAACAAATATTGATAGTCGAAGTCTAAGTGAAACATTTTGGCATCATTGTCTTACTATTAGAATATGCCATTTGATGTTAGGTTGAGTTTGTTTCTATTGGAGCAACTCATTTATCTACAATGGATTGATATTTTAGATGCTATTGTTGTTGCAGTCAAACTCACTTGATGAATTGTTCTAGTTAAGATTTGATTGGATGAGTTAATGGGTTTATAACATTGCTCGTGAGAATGTTAGGAAATGATAGAGGGATTTTCATTCCTTTATGAATATCATTATATTGTTGGTATGCATCTTACCATATGTATATATCATTGCTTGAATATCATTGTCATTGAGCAAAGCACTCATCTTCTTTGTCATCATGGGTGGTATATATTTCTCCAAGTCTAAGAGTATTGTGGAATCAAATTTTATTTAAAGCTTCGTTGGAGGAAACATTGAGACTTGGCTACATGATCTGTAAACTGTCGTGGGTATTGTTATCACTCTGTAAATTCCCAGAGGTTGTTGTAAGGAAAGAAGAAATTTACTAGAGGTAACCTTATCCAACCACTTCGAAACTAGGAGCTAGCCCTACCAGTTTCAGAGATGGATCTCTCTGTAAGATTTAACTTTGTTTTAAACTCAGATAATAGGCTAGTTAAATTATGCAGGACCGAGTTTTGTTTGTTTTTATATAATGGCTGAAAGGTTTTACGCATCCATTGGGCTATGGGGTCTGTTTTATAAAGGTCAAGATCAAAGAACATATATAAAGATTCTTTTCACAGGGCATGATAATGCAACTATTGGATTCTTTAGCAATAAAGTGATGGTCAGCAGAAAAAAGGTGAGATTGATTAATTATAACCAAGAAGCATTTAATAATTTCTTGACTACAATATAAGAAGAAAAACACGTATCTCTTTAAAAGCTAGTAACAGAGTATGCAAAGGTAAATTATGAAACTTTAACTCCTTTTAAATGATCAGACTAGAAAACAAGATGATAACTAGGAGAGATACACATTCAACTAAGAATAGAAAACTTCACCAATAGATGACACACAAGAATCCTGTGAAACGTCTCTTTATATTACTGGAAGATCTTCTTGACAAAAATTAAAGTGCTTACAACTTGCTAGGGCGTAAAAATCAACCCTTAGTACTTCTAAGTTTGAAGTATTTATAATCAAAATTACAAACGACCCTGTCATTAATGATCAGAACGTGGCAGAATCTGAATCTAACTAACTAGCTAACAAGATACAAAAATTTAGGAACTGTCGATGATGTGTCAAATTCTTCATGATGATTCTGGGGAAGGCCATTGGTGAGTCACCCACATGACTTTGACTGATCTGTTTGCTGACTCAACTTGCACACCTCATTTCCTACTCGATCAAATTTCACAGCTCTTCCCATCTTAGCTGGTTGGGAATGGTGAACTTGAGTAGTCTCCGATATATTTCATCCACTTCTGTGTACTTGAAAAAAGTCGGTTTGATGATGAAAATATACTTGATCTCATGCTGTATGCTAACGTCTAGCTGCAAAGTCTCCAAGAATGCCTTTCCTATTATACTGCCTTGTATCCCTGAGAACTTGGAACTATCCTTGGCCATTGTAGCTATCTTCTACTTGTAGTATGGAAGGGTCATCAACTTGTCATTCAAAACCATTAAACCAAGAAGACCTTTCTTCTGTAAAGCCTCTATCTTCCTGAAGAACCTTTGAAATCCAATGTCCATGTTCTGGACTTTTTCTTCCAACTGCAACATTAGTCCTCTTTTGGTCAGGACCCTCTTGACTTTGAGGATGGTTTATGTCTTGTCTTCGATTTTCAAGTCTTCTAGTTCTTCTATGGTCTTCAAGTTCAAGAATTTAATTATTTCATTCGCTTCAGTGGGAATTTCTCCCAACTCTCCTTTTATTTTGTCAATAACATGCCTGCTTCTTATCACCAGTTCATTTTTCTCAAACATGATTTGCACCATAGGCCAGATTTCATTTATAGATTTGGAGATATACATCCAAATATTCTCCTTGGCTTCAACAAGTGTTTTGCCTACCATTGTTTACTTTTGCAATTGCTGCAATTTCTGTTTTAGCTTTTCTGATGTTTGCTTCTCCATGTTGTAGCTTGTTTAGTAAGAAGACTTGAGCTCCTAAAGGCTCTCATCCTCCTTTTTCAGCCTCTTGATTTCCGTTCCTTGTAGGTTCATCTCCTCCATGGATTTTACCAGCTCCATGGTTTTTTACAGAGCTGTCAGTGGGGTGGCTGATGGAATTTCTGACGTGGTGCTCATTGCTATAGTCGTTGTGCTAACTCTTGCGAGGGGAACTGCACTCAATGGAATGACTTGCATAGGTGTTGCTTGTTCCTTCTCCTTTACCAATCTCTCCAGCTTTGCTTCCATCTCTCTTAACTATGCATTCTACTCCATGATCAATTTGAGCATCTCATCTTTTTCACCTTTTGTCTCAACGATCTCTTTGGCTTGTGCATCCTCTGTGGGTGGAAATTTTAGTTGTTTTCTTAGAGATGTTATATCAACGTTATTTTTCTTTAGAAACTCCTCTATTGCTTTAACAATCGTAGGATCATACCCGATCTTGACCACCAACTTCTCTAAGGTTTTTATCTTGTTATCCTTTGCAAAATAGGATATCTTTTCTAGTTTCAACTGGGTCTGAACATTGTTTAGAGCTACCTGTAATTTTGCAGCTGTAGAGGAAGCATGGGCCAAAGTGGAAAAGACCATTTCTCTAGTTTGTCTGTGCATATCCATCTGATCAGCTAGATGGACTTGTTTGGTATCGAATACAAGGGTTGACCTTTTGTATTCAGTTATTTCTTTTGGTTGAGGCACCTGTGCCTGCAGAAATTCCAGATGCATTCTTCCTTTTTCTGTGTCGAAAGCTGATAACAGTCTGTGTTGTGTTGTGGATGTTTGCTTCCAGAACTGAGCATAGGTGCTATTGGTCAGTGTCTGGTTTTTCTTCTTAATCAGATCATATTTTTGAAAAATGTTCATCTTTGCAGATCCCTATGGAGTTTGGGTGGCCACATTTATATTAGTCTACTTCTTTGAAGAAGAAGTAGACATTGTCGGACAACTAATTGAAGGAATTGGTGTACCTTCTCCCTTATCCCCTTTGGCAGACTGTGTATCTTCCTCACCAGACCTAGGAGTAGTATGTATGGTCTTAGGATTTTTACTATGTAACTGAAAATCCTCTGCTGATACTTTAGTGACCGAAAGAGAGGTATCCTTCCTTGGTATTTTTTCCTTTGGCACCGATGGAGTAGTATTCTGTGAAGTCATGATTAAGGAGGATTGTTGTTCAGTGTCTTCCAAGGTGATTTCTTCCCATTGTGTTTGATTTGCATACTTCTCAATTTTCGGTTTGAGTGTGTGAGCATACGGTGCACTTTTGTTTTTAGCTCTCATTTCTGCGATGATCCCACTTGGATCATATTGCCAAATGAAATTACTGGTGTTGAATTTCATTTCCTTTAATATATTTTTTGCCTCTTCTCCAGCGGCTCAAATGTTGCAGATAAAAGGTCCTATCTACCTCTTGATTCTCATCTATTGTTTTTTCTTCAAGGATACAAAGTGAATATCATATGGCGAATATACTCCAGTGCAAATATCGACACAGGAAAATATTTGGGCAATTTGTATGGAGCTAACTCACATCCATACACTCTGATCTCTGTGTGATCTTGATATAGGAACCAGTCCCCAGTCTTTGTGTGATCCGAAAGGTGTAAAATTATTTGGATCTCTTTGTTTATCCTTGGCTCGGGCCTACCACAGAGAATGCCTACCACAGGGTGATAAAACATCTCAATAAACTATTTAAAACTGAACTCCATGGAGTTTCTTGTGAGTAGTGAAGTCCATATGGTTACTGCCTGTGGTTTTCTGTCTTGGTCCATTTTCTGCATAAGGAAGGAGAATTTATTTGCTTGATAAAACATAAACATGTAGGCTAGTATCGAAGAATACCGGAAAATGCCTTCTGTGGGAAAATTGACCAATTGCTTGTGCATGTTTTCGGCCAAGAAACCACTGTAGTCAAACTAGGTGGTGACCTTTTCTTCAACAAAGAAGATGGATAGGAAACCTAAGATAGGTTCGTCCACCCATTCATCTGATAAATAGCCGAGCATAAAACACAATGATGAAATTATTTGGTTTCCCTTTTCTGAAAATAAGGAGGAAAGGTAAGGGAGGTTATTTTTGAGAAGTTGAGCATCTTAAGAGAGGAAAAGCTCAAAGATCTGGGTTCTTTGAGGAAAAGACAGATTCTGGTACAACTCTGTTAGGATTCAAGGTTGAAAGGGGAGGTGGATTGGACTCTAGATATCTACATCATCTGATCAATGGCCTTTGGTGTGATAAAGAAAAGAGTTTCTCTAGACGAAGAAACTACGGCTCTCTGGTCGGGGAGGTAATGAGCTTGACATTTGAGGGAAAATTTGGGAAAATGATAGACTTGGGGAAAGAGATATAGAGGAAGATTTGACTCCCAGAACCCAAACTCATCGCTTTGATCTAGGAATGTGTCTTTAAACCATGACTATAATTCTGTGAAATCAAATTCACACCTAGTCTCTGAGATCAGATGATCCTTGTCAGCTAATGGGATTAGGTCGAGGTCGACAGGAGGTGGGAGGAATGGATTTTCCTCGACCCCTTATTTTTTAGACTTTGGCGCCATCGCTTCCAACAATACCTACAATTGAAACAAAAATATTAGCGGGTAATGGCTATGGCTGGGTAGATGGCTGGATCAGTGAGGGGAGAAGGTTGCCTGGTGCGCGGAGAGAGTGAACAGTGTGAAAATGGTAGAACAGGGGCTACTTTTGAGTGAATGGATATCCATTGGGTGTGGGTGACAGTTCAACAGGCGAACGGATATGTTAGCCAGTAGTAAATGACCAATGGATCATTTGAAGTGTGAGATGGCAGGTGAAGGAAGGGCGTTGGGTACGACAGGGTGACGTGGGGGTTTCTAATTGGGGAATGACAAGCGTGAGGTTACTTGTGACGGGTGAATAGGTGGGGATGAACTGACAGAGTTATGAGACGAGACCTATAAGGGAGTGTAGTGGGGTGTGATGTCATGAAGTGGCGGTGGCATGTCAGAAGGGTGGTAAGTGGTAAGTGGTTTTGGAGCAGAGGGGTTCTGATGCAATCAATTCATGCCATGTTAGGGTGGGGTCCGCCAGGAAAAACCTCTTCATTCCGGACCCCCCCCGGGGGAGTCCAGAAACTCTTGTTAGCCATTCATATGTGCATCATCTGTTAGACCGTAGATCTATGCACTCTTGTTAACCATCATTCTAGACCACCCCCTCGTTAAAGTTAGAATGGTTGGGGGGGGGGGTTCGGAAACTCTTCTCAGTCGTAGATCTAGGTGCCAAAAGCTCTGACATAGATCTATGAGCCATCTTTAATCTCTGGGTGTGATTTAATATGTGCAACATAACTTAGGCTTAGTGTTTTTTGTGAGTTTTGTGTGTTGCTTCCCTTGCTTTTGTCACCATGGGTTTAGGATAACATCTCAAACATCAGAATCATACATTTTCTTTGAACACCATACAAACTTTATTGAAAGAAAAGCTGGCTAGCATGTGTCCTATCCTACCTACCTACACCTTTAGCCCAGATTAAACTGTTGGACTAAGAGATTACTCTACCCTAGGGTTATTTGACCAAGTTTAGACAGTTTGATCAAATTCATTCACTAACTAACCTAACTACCTGGTTAAGATTAAACAGTTCAACCAGGCTTATTCACTAGACCTATCAACATAAATTCAAAAAGACTTAACCATGATTAAACTGTATGGATTTAAGTCATTATTATTTCATGGGGATTTTATCCATTTTCTTTTATGCCCTCTTTATTCTTTTTCTCATTTTCTTTCTTTTTCCTTTTTCTTTCTTCTTTTCCTTCTTTTCTTTTGAAAATAATTTGCATGAATGAAATATTATTTGCAAGATAACATACATCAATAGTGAAAATTTTCCAGTCACCTGATGATCCTATAAATTATAGGGTTATAACAACGACTCCACATAGGGATGGTACTCTCATTGTGAAGTGCCAAGACCCTGCTTTCTGATGTCTGAAAAGGTTTTCCTCCATTTTCTTTATGGTTGCTATCTGTTTTTGTTTTTATTTTGGAAACTTGGTGGCATTGATTAGTGGCTTAGGGCCTTCTCTACGGGCTTCAACCATCTGATCCTTGTCACCCACACAAAACCTGAATGAAAAAGGAAATGGTATGTACAATGAAAAATGGATTCATGAGATCTCTATTGGGGAGACAAGTAATGCTTCAACATCCTGCCATTAACCGGTCCACCTGGCAGGTCTGTCCCATCACTACTTTTATGCAAACATGCATTATTTCCTTTGAATGCCTGAATGGTGTAAGGTCCTTTCCGTAAACTATCAAATTTCCTGTGCTTTCCCTTATCCTCATTTCTAGCATACCATTTGAGAACCAAGTCACCTAACTCAAAATCATCTTCTTTAGTCCTCTTGTCATACATCCTTTTTATACCTTCTTGAATGACCCGAGTCTTGTTGTAAACTTTTTCTCTGGATTGCATTAGGTGGATCATTTGATTTATCCTTCATTGGACATCATTTTGTTCTACTTGTGCTTCCTGCAATAATTTCATGACAAGGACTCCTAATGAAAGGGGAAAAACTGCTTCAGTGCCATATGCCAACTGGTACGGAGACATACCAATTGATTTTTTGGTGCCTATTCTGTCAGCCTAGAGTGCAAAAACCAACTTATTATGCCATGGTTTCTTATTTTCTTGCAGTGTTTTTCTGAGAATGTTCACCAGACTTTTGTTGGAAGAATCAGCTAGCCCATTTCCTTGAGGGTAATAACTCATTGAGTGTCCCAAAGTAATGCGATATTGACTACAAAAATCTATGAGCCTTTTGGATTTGAAAGCCGCTGCATTGTTAGCTATAATTTTTCTGGGGCATCCAAAATGAGACAAGATGTTAGTTTCTAAAAACTTGATGATAACAGAGTTAGTAGCTTGCCTACATGGCACAGCCTCGATCCACTTGGTGAAGTAGTCTATGGTCGTGAGGATCCATTTGTATTGGACCGAGGAGGACAGATGTATTTCACCAATGAAGTCTAGACCCCAATTGTTGGAAAGGAGATTCAACTGAGATAGGCTTCATAGGGAGTGGCAGAAGCTTCCTTTTACCTTCAAAAATCTGGCATTTGTGGCAAGAAGTAACCTTATGGTGGATGTCAGCAAACAAAGTAGGCCAGTAAAAACCAACTCTCAGAATTTTGTTAGTTGTGGTCTTCTAGCTCAGATGCCCACCATAGTCTCTTGCATGAAAATCTTGAAGAACTTTGTCAGCTTCATATTTTAACAAGAAATTAAGCAAGATACCACCATGATATTTCCAATAGATATTTCCTTCTAGAATACAAAATTTCAATGCTTTCAATTTAATAAATCTGGATTTCATCTTAGTCAAACCAAGAGGAGCTTGTAAATTTTGGAGTACAAAAATGAGGTCTGCTTACCAAGGGGAGTTTAAGAATACCTCTTTTACATTTGGAGTCGCCTGCTCTTCTGGTTCGCCAACTGCAGCCAAAAAATTAATATCTAGAGCATGAAAATTAGACTCAGCCATTAGTTTGGCCAAACCTTGTCCTTTGATCAATTTAGTAGGTTTTATTTCAATGTCGTATTCCAGAATAACCGCAATCCATTTTCCTCTTCTTCCATCTAGATTATCCTGGGTTAGGATATCCTTAACCACTGCGTTTGGAACGTATGCAATTGTATGAGAATGGAGAATATAGACTCTGAAGTTCTTTATGGCTTTCACTAGGGCGAAACCCTGTTTCTCCATTATGTTATAGTTCAAAGAAACATCTCTCAAAGATTTGCTGAAAAACGCTATGGGTTGTTCGTACCCTTCACTGCTTTTCTGCAACAACACAATTGCTATGGTGTGTTCAGATGCAAAGGAGAAAAGATGAAAGTCTTTGGTGTAATCTGGGCTGATCAGAACTGGGGCTTGGGTGAGCACATGTTTCACCTGCTCAAATGACTGTTTGGACTTGTCATTCCATTTGATTTTTGTGTCTTTTTTCAACATATTAGTGATGTTCCTAAGAAGTTCGGCCAGGTTTGGTATGAACCTTCTAAGGAAATTTATTTTTCCAATGAAGGATTGCAGTTCTTTGATGTTCCTAGGGTGTTCCACCTTTTGGATGGCTTCTATCATGCTGGGATCTATTTTAATTCCATGTTTTGAGATTATGTGTCCCAGTAGTTTACCTTCCTCTAACCCGAAAAGGATTTTCTTAGGATTCAATGAAATCCCAAATTTCCTGCACTTCTCAAACACACGTCTGAGGTGGAGCAAGTGTTCCTCGTCAGATTTGGAGTAGACAGTCACATCATCCAGATAAATGACTATAAATTTCCCAGTCTCACCCACAAAAGAAATGTCCATTGCCCTATGAAAAGTAGCCCCAGTGTTCATCATACCAAAAGGCATCTTCACATACATGAAATTTCCCCAGGGTGTGGTAAAATTTGTCTTCTCTTGATCTTCTGGATGGACAAGAACTTGGTTGTAACCCAAGAAACCATCTAGTAAGGAGATCCTACTGGACCCAACCACCTTTTGTAAAATATGGTCCATTTTGAGAAAAGGGTAATTGTCTTTGAGTGAGACTTTGTTCAGATTTCTGAAATCTATGCAAAGTCTGATCTCGCCAATTTTCTTCTTGGTAGGAACTAGGTTAGAAACCCATTTGTAAAATTTCAAAGGGACTATAATCTTTGCATCATACATTTTTTTGATTTCTTTCTCTATTAGGGGAAGCAAATTGGGATTAATTCTCCTAAGTTTTTGTCTGAATGGTTTGTGTTCTTCTTTTATGGGAACGCGATGTTGTATGATACTTGTGTCATAGGATTTTAAGTCCTCATAACCCCAGGAAAACACATCTACATATTCCTTAAAAAGTTCAATGTATTTTCATTTTTGCTCAGGGGGTAAAGATTTAGAAAGTTTTATCATCTTGGGTTTTTATTTTGTTCCTATGTTGCATTCTTCAACCTCCTTACCACTGGCTTCAATTTTTGGTTTTTTAGCTACATCGTTAAAATCGAATAAGTCTTCTAACATAACTAGACCTTTAGGTAACACATTACTTTTTAGTTGTAGAACACCAAAATCTACATTATTTACACTAACACTTTCAGAAACAAATTTATTTACAATCTCATCATCATTTTCTAAATCTATGTTTGTACATTCAAAATCGTTCTTACACTGTAGGAAGTCTTCAATTTGATTGTCGTTTCCAAATACCTGCCAGTATTTGATGTTGTCAGGAACGGTTGGTTTGCACTTCACCTCCACTGTGTACTTGCAAGTGGGACAAAAAGGAATTTTACAGGTAGTTTCCAATGTAGCCAGCCTGTCTGCTAGTATGTATTGTCCTCTAGGCATTACCTGCAAGTCGATTTCAGTAAAGCATTGAAGAGCATCCAAAACAACATTCCTATAAGCCCTAAGTTTGTAGTGTTTAGTTGCATACTCACCTTTGATTTGCTTGATAATCAGTTCAGAATCACCCCTTACTATGATCTGTTTGGCACCAACTTTCTTTAGTAGTTTCAGGCCGAGCATCAGAGCCTTGTACTCAACTACATTGTTAGTGCATTGAAAATTCAGCTTTTAAGAATGATTCTCGGAATACCTTGATCTATGATTATGCAACAAAAATCCAGCTCCAGCTCCTTCTTTACTCACAGCACCATCGAAGTCCATGCTCCATAAATCTATTGGCAATTCCCCACTCTCTTCAATCATGGGGTTTCTTACTTTGAAAACTTCTTTATCATCCTTTGGATCAGGTGTATTATCTTCCAGTTGTGCGATTTGTTCTTCAAAGTCACCATCATTGTATAGAATGAAAGAGTCAAGATCAGAGTGTGCGGAGTATAGTGGGTAATTGTGTGGCTTTTCCTGGTTGCTGACCATATACTTCATTAGTGTTTCTCTGTACAATCTTCTCTGTTGTCCGAAAACCGGAATGGTGGCATAAGACATATCTAGCTGCAGGTTTCCTCTCAATTTATCTCCCCAAGACCTTGATAGCAACATACCGTACTTGGAGGGAATATCTGCAACAACGATATCCATCACCATCCTTTTCACTGAGATTTGAGCCAAGGTGATGCACAAGTCTTTAATTAGGCCTATACATTTGACTTTGTTGGAGTCGAAAGAATGAAAATCTTTGTAGGGCCTGGTGACCTCGAGTCCCATCTTTTCCATCATGACTTTGGGCATTAGGTTGTGAGAGGCACCTAAATCTAGCATAGTGTTGTGTAATATCAGATCATGGATGTTTAGGCTGATGTAAAAAGGGGCCACGACACCATTATCAGTTTGACCATCAACTTCAGGACCAAAAAGGAGCTCAGGTTGATCATCGATGAGGTTTACTATGTTTGAGTAATGTGTAGATCCAACATTCAAATCTTTAGTACCTATCTCAGGTTTGATGCTTAAATCTTTAATCACCCGAGACCTGTAAGCGTTCTTGTTCATCAGCTCAGAGAGGGGAATGAGAATCTTCAATTTAGCTAGTTACCCTTCAAGGCTGAAAGGAGAGGAGGCTTTGTTCAAGATCTGTACTTTTGGTTTATCAGTAGGAGCTGTGTGGCCAGGTGCACTTGGTTGAATGGTTGATGAAACTTCAGTCTAACTTTCTCTTTTAAGAATTTCTAGATTTTTTTGTGCAGGAGATTCAACATTACTTCTCCTAGAGACTTTCTTGGTTTCAACGACCTTCTTCAAAGAGTTCTCGCTTGCCTTCTTGCTACTCAGGTTATACTGCCTGTGAACCTCCATTATAGCGCTCTTAAAAGCTTGCTGTTCTATTTTCTCAACTTCCTCATTGACCTATGTTTGTGAAAGGAGAAACATCTCGTGCTCTTCCTAGGTGAGGAAAATGGATTCATGATCGTGATCATGATCGCCCATTAGGTTTACATGAGTGTCATCAAACTCCTCGATTTATTCCTCCCCATCATTGGCGTAATTATCCTGGAGAGGTGGTCTAATCTGTTGATCAGGCCCTCTCTGCTCTCTTTGATCTCCATGATCTCTCTACCTGATCTGGGGTGGATTTCTTCTGAAGTTTGGGTTTCTAATTTGAGGGGAAACTTGGTTCTCCCTAGGTGGGTTTATGTCACTTATAGTGAGTCTTTCCATCATCTTCTACATAACCCTGGCGAGAGAATCTAATTTGGCATCTGATGAGGAAGTAGAAGGTTCTTCTTTGATGGTGACCCCATTTTTTGTTCTCTACCTAGACCTTCTGGCCAAAAGATTTGCTTCCACACTGATGGAACTTCTCTGCATGTCTTCCAAAGTTGTTGCGTTTCTTTCCCTTAACTGATATGACATGTCTGTGTCAAATCCATCAGGGAATTATATTAATACCAGACCTTATGGTGGTTTGATATCATCTAGGATTGCATTGTATATATTGTTGAAACGAGTGCAGTAATCCTGCACTGTCTCTCCTTGGTTCCGTCTGATGTTCTCATACTCTGACAGGATCTGGAAACGATTTTTCTTTACCTCCCACTTGTCAAGGAAAGTTCGATGAAAAAAAAAATGTCAGTTATGGTAGCAATATGTAAGGTTTTGAACCACTTTTTGACTTCTCCAGTCATACTCTGTGCGAATAGTCTCATTTGCACATCAGCTTCATCTACTTCCTGCAAATCAAAATAATCGTTCATTTTGTCAACATGTTGTTGTGCATTCAGGGGACCAGTACTATGAAACTGAGGGAGCCTGGTTTGATAATCTTGAGGCATGTCATGTAAAGGAGCAACCAACACCAATGGAGCATATCTTGATGCCATGATTGGTGGAGGAGGCTGAACAACAACCTGTGTGATAGGGGAGGTAGTGATTGAAGTTGTAGAATATGAAGGGCTAGGAGGAATGGAGTGACCTAGTTTAGGTTTGACATAAACTGCAATAATGGTTAAAACATGAATCTCGATTGACTGCTGAAGGTGGATTTTGTCTAAGGCTTGACCAAGATTCACAACTAGGTCTTCAAGCTTATCAGATTTGGGGTGAAAACGTTGATCAACTTCAGCTCTGGGAGAGAGTATTTCAATGGTCTTGGGCTAAAAGATGGTTTGATCCAAGACTGTTTCACTGACAAAACTGTCAGATTTTGTCCTGAAAAGGCTTTGTTGAAAAGATATATCAAACTCAAGATCTTGAAGAGAAACTAACTTCTCTGGGAGAGAAGGGGACCTTAGAAGTGGGTTGTGACTCCCGAAAACCTCTGCAATGTTTTTCTTCCTAAGTAATTTTTCGGGATTGTCTGTTGCTATTGCAGGTTATGGGTCAGGATGAGATCTAGTAAAAACTCTTTTAGGAGCTAGAGCTTTTGATTTTATTTTTCTTTTATAAATTTTTAACTAATATATACAAACTCTAACAACCTTTGAACATTATCTCTAGATAAATTTAGGGTTTGTGATTAGTTTAGAAATAAAGTTTTCTTTGTCTAGGGGAAATAAATCAAGGAGGTGGTAAGTTTGTTCAGTTCTTCCCCAGTGGAATCGCCATTTATGTTATCACTCTGTAAATTCCCAGAGGTTGTTGTAAGGCAAGAAGAAATTTACTAGAGGTAACCTTATCCAACCACTTCGAAACTGGTAGCTAGCCCTACCAGTTTTAGAGAGGGATCTCTCTGTAAGATTTAACTTTGTTTTAAACTCAGATATTAGTCTAGTTAAATTATGCAAGACTGAGTGTTGTTTGTTTTTATATAATGGATGAAAGGTTTTACGCATCCATTGGGATATGGGGTCTTTTTTATAAAGGTCGATATCAAAGAACATATATAAATATTATTTTCACAGGGCAGGATAATGTAACTATTGGATTCTTTAGCAATAAAGTGATGGTCAACAGAAAAAAAGGTGAGATTGATTAATTATAACCAAGAAGAATTTAAGAATTTCTTGACTACAATATAAGAAGAAAAACACTTAGATCTTTAAAAGCTAGTAACAGAGTACACAAAGGTAAATTCTGCAACTTTAACTCCTTTTAAATGACTAGACTAGAAAACAAAATGATAACTAGGAGAGATACACATTCAACTGAGAATAGAAAACTTCACCAACAAATGACATGCATGAATCCTGTGAAATGTCTCTTTATATTACTGGAAGATCTTCTTGACAAAAATTATAGTGCTTACAGCTTGCTAGGGCATAAAAATCAACCCCCGGTACTACTAAGTTTGAAGTATTTATAATCAAAATTACAAATAACCCTATCATTAATGATTAGGACGTGGCAGACTCTGAATCTAACTAACTAGCTAACAAGATACAAAAATTTATGAACTGTCGATGATGTGTCGAATTCTTCATGCTGATTCTGGGGAAGGCCTTTGGTGAGTCACCCACATGACTTTGATTGATCTCTTTGCTGACTCAACTTGCACACCTCATTTCCTACTCAATCAAATTGCACAACTCTTCCCATCTTAGCTAACTGGGAATGGTGACCTTGAGTAGTCTCCAATATATTTCATCCACTTCTGTGTACTCGAAAAAAGTTGGTTTGATGATGAAAATATACTTGATATCATCTTGTATACTGAGGTCTGGCTGCAAAGTCTCCAAGAATGCCTTGCCCATTATACTGCCTTGTATCCCTGAGAACTTGGAACTATCCTTGGCCATTATAGCTATCTTCTGCTTGTAGTCTGGAAGGGTCATCAACTTGTCATTCAAAACCATTAAACTAAGAAGACCTTTCTTTTGCAAAGCCTTGATATTGCTGAAGAACTTTTGAAATCCAATGTCCATGTTTTGGAATTTTTCTTCCAACTGCAACATCAGTCCTCTTTTGGTCAGGACCCTCTTGACTTCGAGGATGGTTTTTGTCCTGTCTTCGATTTTCAAGTCTTCTAGTTCTTCTCTAGTCTTTGAGTTCATGAATTTAATTATTTCATTGGCTTCAGTGGGAATTTCTCCCAACTCTCCTTTTATTTTGTCAATAACCTGCCTACTTCTTATCACCAGTTCATTTTTCTCAAACATGATTTGCACCATAGGCTAGATTTCATTTAAAGATTTGGAGATATCCATCCAAATATTCTCCTTGGCTTCAACAAGTGTTTTTCCTGCCACTGTTTGCTTTTACATTTGCTGCAATTCCTGTTTTAGATTTTCTGATGTTTACTTCTCCATGTTGTAGCTTGTTTGGTAAGAAGACTTGAGCTCCTGAAGGCTCTCAACCTCCTTTTTCATCCTGTTGATTTCTGTTCCTTGTAGGTTCATATCCTCCATGGATTTTACCAGCTCCATGGTTTTTTCCAAAGCTTCCAGTGGGGTGGCTGATGGAATTTATGATATGGTGCTCGTTGCTACAGTTGTTGTGCTAACTCCTGCGAGGGAACTACACTCAATGGAATGACTTCCATAGGTGTTTCCTGTCCCTTCTCCTTCACCAATATCTCTAGCTCTGCTTCCATCTCTCTTAACTGTGCATTCTGCTCCATGATCAATTTGAGCATCTCATCTTTTTCACCTTCTGTCTCAGCGATCACTTTTGCTTGTGCATCCTCTATGGGTGGCAATTTTAGTTATTTTCTAAGAGATGTTATATCAATGTTCTTTTTCTTTAGAAACTCCTCTGCTGCTTTAACATTGGAGGGATCATACCCAATCTTGACCACCAACTCCTCTAAGGTTTTTATCATGTTATCCTTTGCAAAAGAGGATATATTTTCAGTTTCAACTGGGTTTGAACATTGTTTAGAGCTACAAGTAATTTTGCAGCTATAGAGGAAGCATGGGCCAAAGTGGAAAAGACAATTTCTTTAGTCTGTCTGTGCAGATCCATCTGATCAGCTGGATGGACTTGTTTGGTATCGAATACAAGGGTTGACCTTTTGTAGTCAGTGATTTCTTTGGGTTGAGGCACTTGTGCCTACAGAAATTCCAAATGCATTCTTCCTTTTTCTGTGTCGAAAGCTGATAATAGTATGTGTTATGTTGTGGACATTTTCTTCCAGAACTGAGCATAGGTGCCATTGGTCAGTGTTTGGTTTTTCTTCTTAATCAGATCATATTTTTAAAAAATGTTCAGCTTTGTGGATCCCTGTGGAGTTTGGGTGGCCACATTTATATCAGTTTGCTTCTTTGAAAAAGAAGTAGACATTGTCAGACAACTGATTGAAGGAATTGGTGTACCTTCTCCCTTAGCCCCTTTGGAAGACTGGGTATCTTCCTCGCCATATCTGGGAGTAGTATGAATGGTATTAGGATTTTTACTATGTAACTGAAAATCCTCTGCTGATACTTCAGTGACCAAAGGAGAGGTATCTTTCCTTGGTCTTTTTTCCTTTGGCACTGATGGAGTAGTATCCTGTGAAGTCATGATTAAGGAATATTGTTGTTCAGTGTCTTCCAAGCTGTTCTCTTCCCATTCCGTCTGATTTGCATACTTATCAATTTCCAGTTTGAGTGTGTGAGCATACTGTGCACTTTTGTTTTTAGCTCTCTTTTCTACGATGATTCCACTTGGATCATATTTCCAAATGAAACTGGTGTTGAATTTCATTTCCTTTAATATCTTTTCTACCTCTTCTCCAGTGGCTTGACTGTTACAGATAAAAGGTCCTATCTTCCGCTTCATCCTAATTTGATGTTTTTTCTTTAGGGATACAAAGTGAATATAATCCGAATTTATCATCTGGTGAATATAATCCAGTGAAAATATCTGCACGGGCAAATATTTGGGAAATTTGTATGGAGCTAACTCACATCCATACACTCTGATCTTTGTGTGATCTTGATATAGGAACCAGTGCCCGGTATTTGCATGATCTGAAAGGTGTAAAATTATTTGGATCTCTTCATTTATCCTTGGCTCAGGCCTACCACAGAGCATGCTTACCACAGGGTGATAAAACATCTCGATAAACTGTTTAAAGCTGAACTCCGTGGAGTTTCTTCTGTGTAGTGAAGTCCATAGGGTTACTGCCTGCAGATTTCTGTCCTGGTCCATTTTTTGCATAAGGAAGGAGAATTTATCTACTTGATAAAACATAGACATGTAGGCCAGTATCGAAGAATATCGGAACATGCCTTCTGTGGGAAAATTGACCAATTTCTCTTGCAGGTTTTCGGCCAAGAAACCGTTGTAGTCAAACTGGGTGGCGACCTTTTCTTCGACAGAGAAGATGGATAGGAAACCTAAGATAGGTTTGTCCACCCATTCGTCTGATAAATAGCCGAGCAAAAAACACAATGATGAAATGATTTGGTTTCCCTTTTCTAAAAATAAGGAGGAAAGGTAAGGGGGTTTCTTTTTGGGAAGTTGAGCATCTTGAGGGAGGAAAAGCTCAAAGATCTGGGCTCTTTGAGGAAAAGACAGATTCTGGTACAACTCTGTTATGATTTCAAGGTTAAAAGGGTAGGCAGATTTGGCTCTAGATATCTGCATCATCTGATCAATGGCCTCTGGTGTGATAAAGAAAAAAGTTTCTCCAGACGAAGAAACTATGACTCTCTAGTTAGGGAGGTAATGAGATTGACATTTGAGGGAGAATTCAGGGAAATGATAGACTTGGGGAAAGAGATATAGAGGAAGATTTGAATCCCAGACCCCAAACTCATCGCTTTGATCTAGGAATATGTGTTTAAACCATGACTGTAATTCTGCGAAATCGAATTCGCACCTGGTCTTTGAGATCATATGATCCTTGTCGGCTAATGGGATCTGGTCGAGGTCGATAGGAAGTGGGAGGAACGAATTTTCCTCGACCTCTGCGTTTTTAGACTTTGGTGCCATCACTTCCAACGGTACCTACAATTGAAACAAAAATATTAGCGGGTAATGTCTATGGCTAGGTAGATGGTTGGATCAGTGAGGGGAGAAGGTTGTCTGGTGCACGAAGAGAGTGAACAGTATGCAAATGGTGGAACAAGGGATACTTTTGAGTGAACAAGTATCCGTTGGGCACGAAGGACAGGTCAATAGGCTAATAGATATGTTAGCCAGTAGTAAATGGCCAACAGATCGTTTGAAGTGTGAGATGGCAGGTGAAGGATGGGCAATGGGTGCGATAGGGTGACGTGGGGGTTGTTGATTGGGGAACGACAAGTGTGAGGTGACTTGTGACGGGTGAATAGGTGGGATGAACTGATAGAGTTATGAGACAAGAATTGTAATGGAGGGTAGTGGGGTGTGACGTCATGAAGTGGAAACAACATGTTAGAAGGGTGGTGAGTGGTAAGTGGTTTTGGAGTGGAGGGATTTTGATGCAATCAATTCATGCCACATTAGGGTGGGGTCTGCCAAGAAAAACCTATTCATTCTGAACCCCACCCCTACCATTAAATGAAAAACGGTCGAGGGGGTCCAGAAAATCTTGTCAATCATTCATTCGTGTGTCGTCTGTTGGACCGTAGATCTATGTGCTCTTGTTAACCATCATTCTG
>JZKD02S0782798.1:38340-55117 GCA_000966675.3 Picea glauca
ACTGTTAAAGGTAGAATGGTCGGGGGGTTCGGAAACTCTTCTCAGCCCTAGATCTAGGTGCCAAAAGCTCCGCCATAGATCTATGAACCATATTTAATCTCCGTGCATGATTTAATATGTGCAATAGAACTTAGGCTTAGTGCGTTTTGTGAGTTTTGTGTGCTGATTCCCTTGCTTTTGTCACCATGGGGTTAGGAAAACACCTCAAACATCAGAATCATACATTTTCTTCAAACACCATACAAAATTTATTGAAAGAAAATATGGCTAGCCTGTGTCCTATCCTACCTACCTACACCTTTAGCCCATATTAAACTGTTGGACTAAGAGATTACTCTACCCGAGGGTTATTTGACCAAGATTAGACAGTTTGATCAAATTCATTCACTAACTAACCTAACTACCTGGTTAAGATTAAACAGTTCAACCAAGCTTATTCACTAGACCTATCAACATAAATTCAAAAAGAATTAACCATGATTAAACTGTATGGATTTAAGTCATTTTTATTTCATGGGGCTTTTATCCATTTTCATTTATGCCCTCTTTATTCTTTTTCTCATTTTCTTTCTTTTTTCTTTCTTTTTCCTTTTTTTTTTCTTTTCTTTTGAAAATAATTTGCATGAATGAAATATTATTTGCAAGATAACATACATCAATAGTGAAAATTTTCCAGTCACCAGATGATTCCACTAAAACAATTAGTCACAATAGATATAATAAAACATTGAAATCTTTACTATTAAGGTTAATTTCCTTTAGATCTCCATAATATTTAGTTATTGATAAAATAAATAAAACGTAGAAAAAATAGAGAACAGTAAAACACATTTATACCATCCACAAACAAACACAAGTTATGACTTGGGAAACCCAATGCAGGATAAAACCTAGTGAGACGGTGAGGCTTCTCTGCTCTCTTTTCTCTGGTAAATAAATGATGCAAGTACAAAGAAAGATGCACTCTCTATGGAGTTTTCTTTGAAATGTGGCATGTATGGCTACTACATAATCTCTCCTCCTCTGTTGTGCTCACAAAATACCACTCTTAGATGTTTTTCTCATCTATGGAACAAGATACAATGCAAAATAATGGAACCCCCTCTCCTTCTACTGGCTCGGTTTTTATCATGGCCCGATAACAATCCAGGGATAGTGTTTTTGAATTCCTTAACCTTCAATTATGATAAGTTTTTGGACCTTCTATAATGTTATTATAAAATCAACTACGTGGCTAGCCCCACATGTCTAAGTAATGGAGGCTGACGTGGCATCCACTCGCACCATGGTGATCAATATGGTAGGTCAACTTGTAGGAGGCATAACTTTGTCATACAAACTTTGATTGAAGAACGTTCTACGCCATTGAAAAGGTATCAACATGTAGAATTTAGAATATTCCTTTATTGTTAGGTTTGGACAAAAAAAAGGTCAGTTGATGCCTCAAAATGGCTCTAAAAGATTTTTTACTATTTTTTTGGACCCAAATTTCCAAATTTGGACCAATCGTCGAAATGGACCTGCAAGTTGATTCCTCCAATTTTTCCACCCAAAAAGTAGTAAGATAGATGAAAAATAATATAATTTTCCAATCCATATCACTACCATAGTTCATATAAAGAGCTTATGCAATCTCCCATTGCCTTGCTTTCTATCACAAGGTCAAAGTGGATGATTGTTGACAATGTTCTAATCGATGGCTTGATGTATATGCTTATACTTTGTTGTGTATTCCAATGAATATTACATCCCATAAATCAAAACACTAGAGTGGAAATAGATCATTTCAAACAAAGGAATCCTCACATGCTTTCTGAGTAATAGTGAGACAAGAGAAGTTGCACTCCAACTAACATCAAACAAAAATTATAGAATTGAGAAGACTTCATTGGCATATTGGACAACATGGGTAAGTGTTATTATTGCATTGGGAGAAAAGGTTTTTTTACCTTTACATTGTCATATGGTTTGTTGTGTGTAGGTTATGAGGAGAAAAATATAGCTAATTAATCTGGAGCAAAGTTGGTTGATATGTGCAAGCTACATTGTGAATGTAACACACCCAACCCCTAATTACCTTTTAAGGGATGGGGTATTAAAATTTTTCTTCTTTTTAGACATATTGAGACCTATGCTCCAGGGAACCAATGCCTCATTTTCATCAAGAGATTTCCAACAACTGTAAGTATGCCCAAATCCAATCTTGGGTTCAAAACTTATAACCCTCCAAATTTCTTGGCTTTCATTAGCCAAGTGCCACCTCATTGTCACATGACATCTACATGGTCGTCTAGTCCTCATGCCACCTTTCATGGAACTATCATGGTTTCAACGTGGCGCTTTCCATATGGCTCACCGACCCATAATTATGACCCCATGTAACCTCTCATCATCATTGGAAATTTCATTCCCATGGGTTGCAAATACCCCCAACTAAAAGTTTCGATGATGCATGGTTAATCAGACCCATTCCTAGATCTGACAGTTCACAAGCCGCTCATCCAATGAATCCGAGTGAGTCAATGAATCCAACTTGTGCTGGGGTTAACACTTCTCCCATCCAATGACTTTGGTTGAGTCAATGATGTTAACATGTGAAAGAGTTACCACTTGCCCCATATCACTGCTAAAACTAATAGTGGGACCCACTGCAAATCAATGGTTCAAACTAAGTCTTCACCCTATGTCGAACAACGGTCTAGATATATCGACCATCGTTGGATCTAGATGCCATTATATTGGGGTGAAATCTGTTGAAAAAAGAGTTCATTGGAATTGATTTTTGAAGTAAATGGAAGGGAATGTTTGAATGAAGTTTGAAGCCATCAAAGTGACGGGAGAGGAGTGAAATTTCGGAGCCCGAAAGCCTGGGTAATATAAGGTCCCACATATATTTAATATTATTAAACTCTGCTCTTTCATGATTGGTGGTTGGAGTAATGAGAGGGGCACACACATTTCAAGTATGAAGACCTTAGGGCGATGTCATGAATTGACATAATATTCAAATATATATAATAAATGAACACACATTTCAAAAAAAATTTGGAGTTGACTCTGGAGAGTTCAGAGTACAAATATGAAGGGTTTGGAGTACCACTCTAAAGAGTTCTAAGTATGATGGTTTGAATATTATAGGGTTGTAAATATATAATATTGTTGTGAATGAAGGAACCCTGAGAGGAGATCTGGACCGTTGATCTGTTATGATTGGAGGGAATTTGAAAGGAGATATAGAACCTTGATCTCCTACCAAAAGGGCTTAAGAGGGTAACGTGGATGGTGCCATGTGTCAAGAAAGGTTTGTGCCATGTGTCATGATGACTTTGCACCTACATGTAAGAATATGTGGGAAGATGAATGACACATGTCAGGTGGTGATGGTGCCACGTGTCCAACAGAGATTGTGACACATGTCAAGGTGACTTGGGGTTCTTGAGATATAACCCTGTGGTGAGTTATGAATTCCACATGTCTCCCCAGGTGTTAGGAAGTGGCAGGGCCGTGTTTTAGGATAGATGGTAGTTACCGTGTCCTAAGGGATGATGCGTGTCAACAATTGATTGGTCGTCATCATGAGAGTAGGCCCATTTGGGTGGAAAGGCCTTTAAGGTGTTTCTTTCAATTTCAACCATTGATCAAAGTAATAAGGACCATACCTCCATCATCCACTGTAGTGAGTCCCTTAGAGTAGTTTGGTTCATGAGAATGAAAATACCCTAAATGGGTAGGACTTCGAAGAGATAATCTAGACTGTTGATTGGTGAGTGGTGAGGCGCGGTGATATTCTTTGATCTATCGTAGGTCCCACCTAAGATATGAGAGGATGTTGGTTGGGTGGTACCTACGACAGATCAAAGACTATTGTTGTGCCTCACCACTCACCAATCAACAGTCTGGATTATCTCTTCGGAGTCATACCCATTTAGGGTATTTTCATTTTGGTGAACCAAACTACTTTGAAGGAATCATTGCAATGGACGATGGAAGTCTAGTCCTTATTCCGTTGATCAATGGATGAAATCAAAATAAACAACTTAAAGGAATTTCCACCCAAATGGGCCTACTCTCATCATGACGACCAATCAATTGTCGACATGCATCATCCCTTAGGACACATTAACTACCATTTGTCCTTACACATGGCCCTGCCACTTCCTGACACCTAGGGGGACACATGGCATTCATAACTCAACAAAGGGTTCTATCTCAAGAACCTCAAGTCACCTTGACATGTGACATAATCTATGTTGGACACGTGGCACCATCGCCACCTGACATGTGTCATTCATCTTCCCACAGATTCTTACTTGTAGGTGCCAAGTCATCATGACATGTAGCACAAACCTTGCTTGAAACATGGCACCATCCAGGTCACCCTATTAATCCCTTTTGGTAGGAGATCAACGGTCTATATCTCCTTTCAAATTTCCTCCAATCACAGTAGATCAACAGTACATATCTTCTCTTAGGGTTCCTTCATTCACAACAATATTATATATTTATAATCCTATAATATTCAAACCATCATACTTAGAACTCTTCAGAGTGGTACTTCGAACCCTTCAAATTTGTACTCCGAACTCTCTAGAGTCAACTACAAAAAGGTTTTGAAATGTGCGTTCATTTATTATATATATTTAAATATTATGTTAATTCAGGCCATCGCCTCAAGGTCGTCGTACTTGAAACGCGTGCGCCCCTCTCATTACTCCAACCACCAATCACAAAAGAGTAGAGTTTAATAATATTAAATATATGTGAGACCTTATATTACCTAGGCTACCAGGCTCCGAAAGTTCACTCCTCTCCCGTCACTTCGATGGCTTCAAACTTCATTCAAACGTTCCCTTCCATTTACTTCAAAAGTCAATTCCAACCAACTCTTTTTTCAATGAATTTCACCCCAATGTAATGGCAGCTAGATCCAATGGTGGTAGATATGATACCTCCATTATTTGATGGAGAAACGGCTCTAGTCGGTTCAGAGTCTCATCACAGCCTAACCATCGACTACTCCGACTAACTGTAGAGATCTATCCACCTGCAAATCCAATGGTTGATGATGAAGGATATATTCCAAAGGCCTGAGCCCAAATAGGGGCCCTTTGACAAATTATGTACCAACACGTATTATCCTTAAAGATGTGTTGGCTGCCACACCAACATCCTCGTCACTTTGACTACCAAGTCTAACTAACAGTCGATATCATCTCACCACTCAATCCTATGATAAATCAATGGCTATCATTAACTTAAAATACAACCTCTCCAGGAATCATAACCTACCCTGACAAAGGGTCAAAATATATTTGTTACGTCAATCCAACAATTGTGATTCCTTCAAGATCAAAATATGAGTTTTCTCCGGCATAAAAGTCTGGTTCGAGACTTACTCAATTTCACGAAGGCTTATTAAGTCTCTTCCAAGGCTTAACAATTTTTCTAGAGCTCTCACCTTGGCCCAGACACTCCATTGCCTACACATGGTGCCTATGTTACATCCTATCCTAAAAGGTTCATTTGTTGCAGGGATCACAATGCTGCGTTACACAAGTGCATACATTTGCGTAAATATAAAAGGTCACCAAAACATATACAATAGGTAGGGACACAAGTTCATCTCTCAACTTAAACATAACATGGATTCGAGCTATTTTCATACTCAAATGATTGTGTACCCTTCCAAATTTAAACATTACAGTACTAGATTATCACAAGCAAATACTCACAACTATTTTACTAAATACAGAGACTATTTGAAATCAAGGACACAAGACTTTCCATGCTGAGATATATTCCATAAAAACACAAGGCCATCTCCAAAAATACACAATCAATCTCACAACTCAGGTATTCATATCCATAATCACCATACTAACCATTCAACCATATATATATTCCGAAACAATAAACAAAGATAACTAAGTTACTTATCTAAAATTTAGAAGATGTTGGCAACTACTGAAGGGTGTGCTTCTCTCCACCCAACCATAGGCAAAGTTGCACTAGTCACCACTACATACAACCACCCCCAAGCCAGGGTACGATGCCACAAGAGGATATCTGATTTTTTAGCAAGTTTTCAGAGAGCATATATTCCTTCTTCCCTTCTATTTCTCGTCCCTCAAACCAGGAAGTTCTTCCTTCGCTTCTCTAGTGCTCAGGCTTCCCCCAACCATGTGTCTTTGTCTATCTCTACCCCTTCCTATCATTTATTTTCATTTATTCTTCCCCAATATCTCGTGGGTCATGTTAGAAGCTTCCCGATGGGTACTCTGCCCATCCTTCATTGATTCTCTAAGGAGATTACCCAACTACCAGCCTAGCTAGTAATCAAATCTCTGGGGTTGAGGACAGTTCAAGGTTTGCATTGCTTTAAATTGACAGGGTGTTGCCTGACAGGGTCATTTGAATTAGTAATAGATTCCCTCTTGCACCATTCCTCTCATGACATCGTAACCTATGAAGTCCATCCCTTCAACAGTAGTTCAACATCTCCCTGTTGCATTAATAACCAAATATTTACATTACATAATTATTAAAGGTTTATTGTCTTTCAATGATCACATAACACGCATGTCTAAAGTTTTGTTCATGATAGTAATTGTATTTAGAGACTGGGGGAAATAGGGGTGTTATAATGAACAAAGGTCTTGCAGCCATCAAATGAATATAGAACCTTGTATAGGGAAAAGGATAGAAGTCTAGTAGCCTTTCAAAAGATAGAGTTCATTATAAGCACGAGAATAGAGCCAAGAAGTTGAATTCCACAAAGTATTTGTGTTGATGAAGCAAGTGGGTTATAAGTCCATCATTTACGGATCAATTGGACCCTTTCAAGTCTTTTGGAAATGACTTTTGATATGATTTTGTAGATACAACTGCATAAGGATATCGCCCTAAATTTTTCAAAAGATGTCGGGTTATCCTCTTTGGGAATTCTTAACCTCTGGATTTTCTCCCTTGAAAATACCGAGGCTTAAGAGCCAACATGCTCATTTAATCTCCCTCATGTGCACCTCCTCATTCACTTTGTTGAAACAAAGTTTATTATTTCTTCTTTTAATCTAAAACTCAATTTTTCTCTGGTTATGGAGCCGCCCCTAGTTAAAAAAAGGAGTCAAAAGTCTTTCAAGAGTTTCAGGTTTCGGGGTTCGTCTATTCACGAAGTAATTTTTTTTTAATAACAAATCCAAAGTCCCGATACCAAAGTCTCGAAAAGAGATTGTTTGAAAGAAATTAAACCGAATTAAAAGGAATAATTAAAGACGTTTAACGACTTTCTAAGCTTTTCGTATTTTCTTTTTCGGCCATCTCAACCTAAGCAACAATTCAAAGTCCTGATGCACTTTTTAAGAAATCCCTTTTTAATCGTGATTAATTAAACTTTAAACATATTTAACAAATCATTAATCAGTCACATTTCGGAAAATCAAAGAGTTATCACTCTTTCGTACTCAAGAACCCCAAAGCCCGAAATCCCGAAAGTATTAAGTTCTTGAGCGTAATTAACTTAAATAAAGCAGGGTTAAAGATATTAAATGACTTTTCGCGTTTCTCTATTCGAGGGTTTTCGAAGAAATTCCTTTCGAAAGCCCAGTTTTGAATCGCCGATATGAGGCAGTATTTATAACGGATTAGTGAACATATTTTTAGCGTAAAGTGTGTATCTCTAGGTGTACCATCCCCATTAAAGCATTTAATTTTTATCACCTATATCAGTACGTTTAATTTAAGGCAAGCCAAGGGTTAATAATGGTTTGATTATTTCAAATTTCATTCTTATTTTCAGACAAGAAGCAAGTTACATTCAAAAGAGCTTACACATTTATTCTGTGTAACAGGTTTTCATTTTTTAGCACAAAAATCATGGCACACAAAAAAGAGCCTAAGAAGAGCGAGGAGGCTGGTGAAATCTCAAATCTAGAAGGAGATGTTATATTTGATACTACGCCACATGCTGTGGATTCAATCAAGTCCTGGAGGCAGATTTTTGAAATCTTGGAGTATAAGATTAGGAATTGCCCCAAAAATTTCGGAAACAAAAAGACTAAAATAAACTCAAAACTATAGTCGAGTTTGAGCTCCATAAGATAGCCACACGGTCGAGACTCATGCCTTACAATGACTTGGTAAGTTGGGCTTTAGAAAAGACCGACATTCAAACTAGGAGTATTCTAAATCACCAAAAGGTCATCATCGACTCGTTCAGACCAGAGCACATCCAAGTAATGTATAAATTATCTCTTGTTTCTAAATAGATTTATAATGCCGAATTCATAGAATAATTTCAAAGAAAGGAGTGTATAGAATTTGATCAAACATATCCAGGTATAATCAAAGAATGGTGAGGAATTCTAGCTAAATTTAGAGCTGATGCCCATGGCATTTATGCCACAACACCGTTAAACAAATACATGGTTTATATAGCAATGATGTTATGTAGACTATTTGGGAGGAAAATCCCTACCCATTTCCCCGCAGAATGGGTGCCAATTATACACGAGGTAGCCGAGGGTTACACTTTCAACTGGTGTAAAATTTTATCAGATAACTTAACCAAGGAGATTGTAGAGTACCAGATGGAAAAATTGAAAGGTTGACCTGTATATTTTTACATGTCTGCATATATTATGGATGATATATGTTACATGACTCCATTCCCCTTGATGAATTGGAGCTGGAACCCACCCTGTGTTGAACCCATTCATGTTTATCACGCTAAACTATGGGAGGAGAATGTTAAAGATTTCTTTTATGAAATTTGTCACTACGTAGTGATACCTGTGCACCATATTTTGTATGGTAATGCACCCCCTCGAATTTCATAGCAAATCATGGGAAACCTCAGAGCGATTGCAGATTGGTTCATTGAAGAGAGTTTCTCTTATGTCAGAGTTTTTGGGTGCTCGATTCCTCCTCACGCACTTCTAAAGTTCCTTCCTGACAGATTGGTGTGCAGGAAGGTGACTCACCAAATAATAATAGCAGGCATCAGAAAAGAGCTTAAAGAAGGCCAGAAAAAATTCTGGCCAATTTTTCCCTTACAAGTTGGCAAGTTTTCACTGCTAAAATTTGGCCATTCCAAAGTAGAAGTTGCGGCATTGGACGAAGTTAAACTGGTGGATGTTGAGTTCAGGGGGCATGACCCATATAAAGTTGTGGGACATCACTTGGCTCAATGCAATATGAAAATTATAGAGTATGAAGATTCCCCTCATGATGACATTTTTAAAGGGACCAAAAGTTATGAGGAGGTATTAGACAGGATCCAAACACTATCCTCAGACCTGTAGGCCAACTTCCTTTCTTTCCAAAAGCACAGACAAAGTAGGTTACCTAAGATACTACAGGGAGAAAAGGTAACCTCTCCTCCAGAACAGGAAAGCATACCTCCAGGTTTCAAGCCAAAGGCTTCTAACGAGAAGATTGCAGAAGAAAAACCAAAAAAGACTGAAGCGCCTTCACAAAAATCAGAAGCTTCACAAATAGAGCACCCAAGGTTGGAAACAGAGTTTAAGCTTGAGACACCTCCAAAGTTAGGTCAAACGATTCCTCCTTTATCATCAACTATTCCTACTGATATCCTCAAAACATCAGGAGAAATCCAATCTATAGAGTTGGGCAGCCCTATTGCATCATTAACTCCTTTATAATCAACTTTTGGGATTCCTCATCTGGAAGTTATATATGTAAGTGACCTTACTCCAATCTCTAGAGAAGAGATACCTTCCTGTGGCTACTTTTTCAGTAAGAAGAGGAAAGTTGTAGTGAAACAGGAAATGCATTGGAAAGAAGGCACAATGGTAAAGAAACACAGAGTGCTTGTAGATGGGAAGAACCTAGAAGAAGAAGATTTCACCACAAAGGTGGTAGGCTCCATGGGAGCTTTGGAAATAGCCAATCTATTTACAGTTGACAATCTGAAAACAAGGATGAAACAGAGGAATCAAATGATAGCCCAGTTGCAGAGTCAAATAAAAAATACTAAGAAAAATATCAGAGAGGAGATAAATAAAGGACTTGAACAGGCCAGAGATGTTGACAAACAGGAAATTCAATTTCTTAAGTCAAGTCTAGATGAGATGAACAAGAAGATGCAAATGAGTCTGGTGAAAGTTATTCGACAAGAAGTACTTGTAAGACAACTACAAGCTAAATTGAATTCCACTAAATGCCAGGTTGTAAATATAGCATAGTTTCGAACCGAGGCACTGGAAGTACATAAAAAGCTAGAAGCAGAGAAACAAAGATTGATTTCTAAAGTAGAGGTTATTCATAACTATTTCCGAGAAGTAAGTCAATATTTCAATAATATTGTTTTCAAATAAAAAGAGGCTAAAGCAACTCGGGCTACTTTTCAAAAGGTAGTTGTACTTTCGGCAAAAGAAGAGGTATCAGAAACTCCAAGGTTGTCTGTCATAGAGCAGATCAAGGGTGATATCATGCTTAAAGTATGGGAGGCCAGCATAGCCAAAAACAAGAAAATGGCCAAGGAAGTCAAGGATGATTGCGAAGAGACCTTCGATTTGGTAGACAAAGGATCATTAGGCATTGGAGAAGACAATTGTCCTGGGCTGCTAGGACAGATCAATATTGTAAGACATCAACTGAAACTCAAAGAGAACTTGAATGAAATTCAGATTGAAATTTCGCAATTAAAAGAGATTTATTTTACTCAAATAGGCAGGTGGCTGGTGAAGCCAAATTTAAAATTACAATCAATTAAGTTTGCTGACAAAGGGATTGAAGACCAATTTCCGAAAATTTAGAGGAAGATTTATCTATTCGAGGCAAAGGATATACCAGAGCCTCCTAGATTTTTAGTGCATTTTCTAGAAAAATGTATTGAATGCCTCAGATGAAAAGAAGGAGATACTTCAAAGAAGCAATGAAGTATCATATTGTAGGCTCGTATTATCAAAATGATAGAGAAATAAAAGATAACCATGCAAGCAGTTCAAGTTTTCATTTTTGTAACCGTTAGCACCATAGGAGTTAAGAAAATACCAATCATCTAGGGTTGATGATTTTTGTATAAATACAATTTCAAAAGACTTAAAAAATGCTTTTTCTAGCCGAATGTAGCAGAGAGACTTCTTTTTCATTAATTAATGACAATGCAAAACGGAGATTCCTTATTCTGTCAACCTTGAGTTATGTGTTCCTCTTACTTTCATTTTCAACATATTTCCCTTATGGATCTTTGATGAATGTGTAACTGCAATTTAGTACAATATCTATTGTGGTTAAGAATCGTTTGGTTATCAAATTGTTTACAGTTTTTCCTCTGTGCTTTCTGTTAGCAGGCTCAAGACCTGTAGATTATTTAGATTACTATATTTTTATGCTTCATTAGAGATCTCGTGTCTTTCTTCTTCCCCTTTTGCAAAGTGAGATTCCTCCATGATTGATGCCTCACATTGTTTAAATAGCTTTATGTTTTTCTCCCATCACTTTCATGATTTTTGAATTTGACTCAGGAATGGGAAACGACCTTTGAAACCGTTATATTATTAATTTAAGTTTGGCAAATTTTCTCTCATAATATGAATCATAAATAACAAACCTTGAAAACAAAGTAATAGATGTTTTAACCTTTATCCCTCATGATTGTACCTGCTACAAGACAACCCAATATAGAGCCCGGCCTTTCAGATTAGACAAGCATTTCTTTAAACTTATTTAACACCATAATATAGACAACAAACACCCGAGTTGAATTACAACGTTCATGGGCAGCAACTGAACGAGATATAAGCATCCAAGAACACTAAGAAGCTAGACAGAGACAATTAAGAAACCAACCATAGCTTTTCTCTTTAGTAACTGAGTTGTTTTTATACCTTAACTCTCTCTACCTTTTTCAGATGCCTAGACTTTATACTTTAAAAGCCTTAAGTATAAACTTTGGAACAACACATTCCACCTCACACATGTGTTAACTTCCAAACGCCCCCACTTTATCCTTTTCACACACACTATTTTATTCTACTCACTCATGTGCCCTCTTATTCTTAGATGATGCACCCTCCTATTATTATTACACTTGTGCACCTCACAGTCTATATAATGAGGCTTCTCCTCATTATTCAAGGTCAATTTTTCTCAGTAGCAACAATACTCTCTCTCTCTCTCTCTCTCTCTCTCACACACACACACACACACACACACATATTAATCTAGCTTCTAGTCTGTGATTAAAGAGAAATACTTTGTTGGTTATATTAACAAGGATGATTTTAGGGACTAAATTTCACTCATGGGCTAATTTTCCACATTTTTTCCCAAAAAAGATTCGCTATTCTAAAAATGATTCGCCCAAATTCTATAGTATAACATTATTTTACCTTAAAAATCACCAATTTTTTTATACAAACTATATCAAATCCTTAGAAATTAGAATATTTTTACAAAAATATCACCAAACATTTTATAGTTGGAATATGAAGGATTAGTAAGATTCGCCAAGGTTTCTACATTTTAAAATAAATTTCCATCCTTAAAATCATCCCTGGTTATATACTTGTGTTTAGTGGTGCAAACAACCATTTGGCAAGAGGAATAATAAATTTTTGGTGTGTGTTGACGAGTCTAAATTTGTCCGACAATAGTAAGGGTTTACCCCTGGTAATAAGTCCCAATTAGACCTCTCACCATTTGCAATTGGGCACCCATCTGGATTCTGGCCCGACAACCATTGTTGGTTTGGTTCTACCGGTTGCGGCCCGATCCACCGATGACGGTGAGTGATGGGTGGTTATGCAAACAAAAGATGTAGATGAAGACTATGTAAATGTATGTATCTAATCTACTTATAATATACCCTATCCTAGCTAGGAGAGAACTATAGTAATATAATGAGTTGTAATGAAACTAAACTATGCATAAACCCAAATCAAATAGCTATCATGAAGGTGCACAGTTAGAAACACATGCATACAAGTCTATAACCAAAATAGTCTAAGTCATGTTTCTGCATACATACACAACTCATTCACTTGGGACATTTAATATAAGAAAGAGTAACAAAATTGCAAGAAGACATATATTGCGTCAGAATAGTCCATAAACAAACATGCTCTTACAACCCATGTGAACAACAAATATTCGCCTTGAAACAATTCGCAGCAAAACAACGACACATGCAAGTTCTTATCTCTATCGAAAGTTAGACATGAGGGCTTCTTCGTATTAACAGTTTCAAAAATAGTACATGAAAAATCTAAGGACAACTCTCCAATTTTAGTTGACACTGTATTCCCAAAATAGTTCATAAGTGTACAATGTTTGAAGAGCCAAAAAGCCCTTTTCTTTGGATTTCATTCTAGTATTTATTGTGGTTCAATATGACCTTTGTCTTTCCACCTTCCTTTGTGACCTTTCGTCTTCCAACGATTGTCCTTATCCTATTTGTAATGAAGAGTAACAAAGACAACAGTTACATTTTGAATTTGTCTCCTAGCGTTGGTGGGTCATCATGGATTTTGGTTGTATGTGCTTTGTGCATCATGAAGACTGGCCTTAGGCATGGGAGCATCTTCGTCATCTGAGTCTGAAGGTTGATCATTGTTGAGTTTCTAGATATGTACTTCATCCATTTGCCTCCTATTTTCTTTTCCACTCCTCCATCACTGCTACATCTTTCACTATTGCTCCTTCATCGTCTTTAACTGTAGATTTCATCGTGAGACTATTGAGCGTGACCCTCCTTCACCTGGTACCTGGCACCATACAACATAAAATAGATGAGAGTAACTCCAAATAAACCATCAATACTAATCATTAGAACACATATAACTAAGGAATTAAAAAATTGAAATATCAAGTAAGCTTCCCTGGATTCAATCCCTAGTTCGTCTGCTCATGATTGAGGCGCTGCATTTTTCAAGGTTTCCAACAATGTACTAGATATTCATATAAAAATAAGTATACCATATGTTAGTAATTTCTCAAATAATATAACTAGGAAGTTGTATAGCTCAGAAATACCTTTCAACGATATAAATAACGCGCAAAACAGACACCCAAGTCAAAAGTTATGGTCGATTTATGAGAGGTAGTTTTTTTAGTTTTGGAGGAGTTAGTAATAACTCCTCTGATTTGTATCGGAGGAGTTAATACTAACTTCTCCAACTTGATATCAGAGGAGTTAGTACTAACTCCTATGACTTTCTATCAGAGGAGTTTGAAATAAATCCTCTAACTTACTATCAGAGGAGTTTGAAATAACTCCTCTGACACATGTTAGAGGAATTTGAACTAACTCCTTTGACCCATATCGAAGGAGTTTAAACTAACTTCTTCGACACATATCGGAGGGATTTGAACTAAATCCTCTGACACATATTAGAGGAGTTTGAACTAACTCTTCTAACACCTATCAGAAGAGTTTGAACCAACTCCTCCAATGGATTCAAAGGATAATTCAACAACTATCGAAGGATTTCAGAAACTCCTCCTTCGCTTTTGGAAGATAAAATTTGAAAAAATTCTAAGTTTCCCTTCACAGGAAAGAAACAACAAGAGCTTGAGTTAGAAAGACCATAATTATCTCATATGACATCCGATTGAGGTGTCATTTCTTGCAACACAGAGGGAACAGAGAGATGCTTCTATTAAGATAATCGAACCTGCTAGTCAAGCATTTGAATGGATCCATTTTTAAATGATGGTCACGGTTAGTGAGGCTTTCTTGGAGGGAAATCCTTGGAGATCATTTTGACACTTCTGGACCTCAGATTTTTATTATGTCAATTGTATTGGAATCTTAATCGCGTAATCCATGCAACTAACATGTTTAAGGAGTGAAAAATCCACTTTGGCCAATACCAAAAAATGTGAGCAAGGACATTTTTAAATGAAAGTTTGGACCCCATCCTTGCTATTGCTTCTCCAGAGTTTGATTCAATAAGTTCTATGGAATCTATGCTATACAGGATCTCATTTCATCCATTGAAGCTAATAGCATAGAATTATAAACAACCAATTGATATTTGAGGTGCTTAACATAGTTTCGAATCTGAGGTGACCGATTTTCCTTCAAGATTCATTTTTGAGCCAACACAAGGCCTACATATGCTTCAGTTAACCTATATGATGATATACAACACTTTCATGCTCATGGGTAGTCACAAAATCAAGAGTCACAAATTGAAAAATATGATGTGTTATGTGAATGTGAGCTACTGGCGACACAAAAAAACTTGATTATGAATGAAGTCTAAAGTGGATCAGGTGAGATAGAAAATCAGTGACCAAATGTCTAGATAGGCATGGATAGTTTAGTCATTGAGAATGTAAGGAGATTCATTGATGATCATAGAAAGAACGGATCCAAGCTAGGAGGGGGATGAGATAGGACTCAAGATTAAAGTGGGATACGTTGACCTGATCAACATTGGAGAGAGGGAGAAGATCATCATCAATGTACTCGATGACGACGAGGGGTTGAAATCCTTCCACTGACACATCAACAATAGGAGAGGGAAAATTGTCAACGGGTAGTGTGTCAGGGACAGATAGGTGAACCTCATCGATCAGCATTGTAACAAAGAAAAAGAGAGGGAGTGTCACCATTATGTCATGCATTGACACAAGTGTAAGAAATTTAGTCGGTGGAACGAGTGCAAGCGGTAATGATGAATGTGTGAACATTATAGATGTGTTGGCATTGATCACATGTACTTCATAAGTGAGGAAGACATGCATCAGTGAAGTTTAATGGAGGCGCATTGGCATGTCAACCAAGTTCAAAGGGTGGTGGCTTATGTATTGGAAAAGGAATCAATGGCTTACCAATGTAGAGGTGAAATAAAGGATGTGTGCTTCAATGTGCTATGTATGAGTGCATGAAGAGGGAACTTGCAAAAGTGTGGATTGTCAGGAAGAAGTGATATAAGGAGGAATTGAAAATGATAAGGTGAGGTAGGATGAGGATAAATTAGGCATAGCTATTTGCATGAGGGAGAGAGTGTGAGGGTTCCAGTTGGAATAATTAAAGGGGGGGGCAATTTCTTGTCTTGGATAGAGGCTAAAACAAGAAAATTGGGAGGTTGTTGTGCAGGCACAACAATGTCCTGGTATCAAACCGTTAATTCTTGTCGATATCGTATTAATTTTTATGCATTGATTAATTGTTTTTAGCATATTGTTGTAGTGTTTTCAGCCTTATAATATTTCATCTTCCCTTCTTTCTTTTCATTAAAATTACTTATGTTGCAAGGGTTTTTTGTCCAATAAATTTTAAAGATTGTTACTTACCCTTCGGTGGCTTAAACGTTATCTAAAGACAAACTTTCTTGATGATATTTTTTGTTAATTAATTGCAGATTTTGCAGGTTTATGACAACTAGGAACACTTAGGTATTCCGCCTAAGGTTGGCATGCACTAGCCAAAACATAGAGGAGGTTTTCCGGTGACACTTAGGGCATGCTCTCCTAGAATTAGTATTATTTTACCCGTTGATTGTACTATATTTCAGATCTGATTTAGGGTCAAAAAGTGTGCTAACATGAATTAATGCTATAAAGGTAGTGTTGAAGGATCCTAGAATTATGCTAGTAGTTCTAGTGGCTTTCAACACACTTCTTATATCCTCTTCTATAAATTCATAGTACCCATAGAAGAATCCCACAGAGAGGTCATCTGGCCCTGGACTTTTATTCCTTTGGAAGCTATGTAATGTTTGATGTAATTCCTCTTTCCCCACTTTTTTCATCAATTCTAGATTATCTCCATGGTTAACAATGTTGGGAAATGAGTTCAATAGAA
>JZKD02S0782798.1:64260-89644 GCA_000966675.3 Picea glauca
TCTTTACCTTTGATAATCTTGATGGAGTGGTCTTCAATATCTTCCTTCTCCTTCTTGCTTTGATATGTCTCCTCTAGCTTTAGCCATAGATCCTTGGCGGAAGTGCATTGTCCCACGCTCTCTTTGATAGGTCTTGAGAGTCCACTAAGAATGGTCTTGAGAGCCAATGCATCATTCTTCTTTCCTTCCCTTTGAGCTGCAAAATTTGACTTGTTCTTCAAAGTAACTGATCCACCAATGGCTGCCTTCCAAACCGCTGCTCCCATTGTCTTCAAATGTAATCTCATCTTTATTCTCCAAGTAGAATAGTTTTCCTCATCAAGGATTGGAACTTCATCATCCATTTGTGTGTCTATGGATCTCCTTCAAGATTGTTAAGGCTTGTAGTGAAGGCTTACTCTGATATCAATTGTTGGACACACCTACCACACTTAGAGGGGGGGGTGAATGAGCGTGAGGCTCTTTTTCCCAAAACTTCCCTCTTACACAAAACTCATTAATTAGCATTCAACATTTACTCATTACTTATTGTTGTCATTTATAACCAGTTATATGTGAACATATATTAGCAACATCTATCAGCAATATATCATCAACAAATCATCTCCACAAAGGACACAAGATGTATGTACAATTTTCTTTTTATTACGGACCACAATCCTTGGGGTTTTTAAGCAACAACTGAATAGAGTACAACTCTATAAGAGCACCAGCTCTATAATGCAAGACTCATCTTACACCCTCAACACCAACTGAGATGAGGCAATAATCCTCAACAGATATCAATCTGAAAAAGGTACGCGACCTGTCAGTAGTGAAACCCGTGTGTGTATGCGCCCTCGCTCACTACAACTCGTGTATGTATGCGGCCAATATATACAACAACCTGCATATGCCTTCTGAGCTATTAGGGTTTATCCTTTCATCACATACTCAGATCCTCTACAACCTGCATGCATAATTTCTTTTGTCTTCCATTGTCCAAACTAACCACCAGCTAGTCACAACACATCCAAGCTCTCCAAAGGTCTACTCATGCTCCACAACCAATCAATATGAATGCTAACTCAATCATGTATAAGCAACTAGTATACCATAGCATTCATATCACCACTGAATCACAAGAGTACTTCTCACTCCATCAGCCAACATAAATCACATCATAGTAGTCATACCAAGAACTCCCTAAGCATTCACAACACGACAAGAAATACTATCCATCAAGACAATAATGTAACCATACCAGTCTCTCAGTTACATATCTGAGTCCATAGAATGTAGATCTGGAACCTTCTTTATTCTTCAACTTAAACACAAATCTCCGTGATTTTATCCATTGTGTGTGCCCTATCCTCATACAACCCGCGTATGTATGCACCCTGGCCCATTACAACCCGTGTACACCTCAGAAACTAGGGTTTTTGAAGCTCCGAGACTTTTTCCGTCAAGATATTCGATATAAATTTGATGCATCCATGAGATCCTCCTCACACTCACTTTCTTAGAATAGATCTTCAATCATGCTCAAGAGATCCACACCCAAGATGCTCACACAAGAAGCTCTCACAAGAAGTTCTCCATCAATACTCCCAAATATATTTTCACAAGAAGCTCTCCATTGATCCACACCAAGAGATATTTTGCAAGAAACCATTGCTATCTTATTTATACTTTCATCCTTTAGGTCACTTAACCCATTTCTAAGTCACTTAACCTATTTTCCTTATTTTAGAGTTAACCACTTTCCATAAATAGAAAGTCCTCCAATCTTTATTATTTAAACATTCCTTCTTGATTTTGTCACTTCTCTTTATTATTTAAATAATCCACCTTGAATTTGTCACTTTACTTTATCATTTAAATAATGATTTATTATTTTAAGGCTCTTTGAATTCTTTGACTTTTTGGGGCTTTAAGCCACATATGAGGGTCCTTCAACTTCGTAAGGCCATAAATCTCAAATCATGAGGAGTTATGTGATGTTCCACATACCACCGGAAATGGCATGACAAGCACTATCCATCTAGGATAGTTTCACCAACAAATTCACCGATATTAATCTCATTATTCCACATATAAGCATGGGTTTTCCATCCACAGTTCAAGGATAACTCAACCGTAAAGCGTCTTCCAGTGAGGGCTTTCACCATAAGGGGACCACTTTAGAGTTCATCCATTTGTGTACCTTATCAACCATGATAAGAAAATAATGAGTCATCTTTATATCAAACAAACTATGCATCATATATCAAAGAATCCATCTTCATCATGTATTAATGACAACTCATTGATCCATATTCACCTATGCATCATATCAATGATAACTTATTGATCCATCTTCATCGATTGGTTTGCACTTGACATCTATTATTCTCATCAAGAACAATACATATACATTGTTCATAAATCATCAATAAATCAAGCCTATCAATCAATCCATTGACATCAATCAATCATTTAATCACTTGACATAAATCCTTTGACATCAATCAATCAAACCATCAATTCTTTGGCATCAATCAATCACTAGACATTAATGAAAACATGATCCAACAATCTCCTATTGACATCAATCAATGACATCAATAAATCAAACCATTGGCATCAATGACAACATGATCCAACAAGGTCAATACGGTTTAGTCTACGCCTATCGGTAAATCTCAAAATAAAAAGAAAGGGAAGGGTAAGAATAAAGAGGATAAAACTAATAATCAACAACCAAATAAACCCAAGACTCAACCTGTTGATGATAAAAAAAAAGAGAAAACCTCATTATTCTTGTCTTATCTGTGGTGAGGACCATTATACGAAATATTGTCCGAGACATGCAGAGGTTACTAAGTTCCTGCAAGGAACTGGGATGCCTCCTACACCTTTCATTTTTTCACAACCTTTTCCTTCTCGAAAACATGCCCAATTGGTTATTCATGACCAACCCTCTCCCTCTACCACATATTATGTACTTGTGTGTATTGGTGACTCCAAATAAAATGAAGTTGCAGTCGCTACTCGAACCAAAGATTATTCTCCTTCTAAAGAGAAAGTTGATGATTCACCTCCTCCATTGGCTTAACGTCCTCCATCGGCTTCACCTCCCAATGGTCCTCTTCATATCAACTGACCTAGTCTAGATACATTTCTTCATCTTCCTCCTAAGGGCGTTGTTCGTATGTCGTCATTTAACCCAGATGTGTGTGCTGCTCAAAACTGTAGTATTGTAGAATATCTTGCACATGCACCTTCTACGATGTCGGCTCTCAAAGTCCTTTAAAGTTGTCCTATGCAATGGAAGGCATTGTTAAAGGATATTGGTGGAATCAATCCTACCAATACGAATTTGATAATCTTTGACTTGGAAGATCACATTCCAAGGCTCCCTCATCAATTAGCTTTTCAAATACAAGTCATTGTGGAAAATAAGAATATTTGTTGAACAATTGTTGATGAAGGAGCTTCGACTTGCTTCATGTCCGTCACTTGTTGGAAAGCCATTGGCTCTCCTTCCTTTACTGAGTCACACAACACGTTAAAATCCTTTAATGGTATAGGGTTTAAACCTTATGGTGTTATTCCTGCATTATCTATTGCATTATAAGGAAAAGCGATTACTGTTGAGGTTGAGGTTTTTGATGCACCTCTCAATTACAACCTTTTACTTGGTCATAGTTGGATTGATGCTATGCACGTAGTTGTTTCTACTTTTTTCGGTGTGATACGTTTCCCTCACCAAGGTAAATTTGTTACAGTAGACCAGCTCACCTTTTTTAGTTCTGATTCTCGCACTAGTAATGTTCCTTTCATAGAGAAAACACCTCCTAGTTATGAGAATGTCAGAGTGGGTATTTTAAAATATTCTTTGTCAATGGGTACTTTCCCCATTCCACCACCCGATGTTCCTCCTTATTTTTTCGCTTGTATTAACATGTTTTTGACCAATGTTGGGGAAACCCATGAGTCTTATGACCCCTGGATAATACCTAGCTTAGACGGATGTCTTTGTTATGGCGACCGAATTCCTTTAAGTCTGGTGGAATTGGTCTATCAAGCTATTCAATCAGAAAATCCTTCTCCTCATTCTCTCTTTGATATGTCTCCTAATCCATTTCACATGGTATTTCACACCATTGAAATGATCATGACAGTTATGTCCATGGAAGACACCCCATGGGATGATGGGAATCATTTTTTCTATCCTCTTCCTGGAATCCGAGACTATCGAGAGTTACTAATGGATTCTGAATCCGTCTGCAATCATTACTATTCCCCTAGTTTCTGAACCAACACGTGATGTTTTGTATGAAAAAAACTTGGGAAATATTTCACCTACCATCTCTCTAGATATTTCAATTAAGCCTAGAATTATGGAAAATGTTCATATAGGTGCCTCATGTTCTCCTAATGAGATCCAAACTTACAAGGCCCTTTTCCAAGAATTATGTGACGTTTTTGCATGGAGTTATGAAGAAATTCCTGGAATTGATCCAGATATTGTTGTACATGAAATTAAGACATACTTGACGCTAAACCCGTTCAACAAATTCTTTTCCCAGTTCATGCACGAAAAGTTGTTGCAATCAAACTCGAAGTTGAAAAATTCTTAAAGATGGTTTTGTCTACGCTGTAGCGTTGACTAATTGGGTGTCTAATCTTGTTTTGGTTACGAAGAAATAAGAAACGATTCGTGTTTGTGTTGATTATAGAGATATTAACAAGGCTTGTCCCAAAGATAATTATCCAACCCCTTTTGTCGACCAAATCATTGACGATTGTGCCAGGAGTGTAATCTTCTCTCTGATGGATGGTTTCTCTGGCTAGAATCAAATCAATATTTTACCCATGGATCAACATAAGACTGCTTTTATTTTCCCTTGGGGTACCTTCGCATACCGTAAACTCCCTTTTGGTCTCAAGAATGTTGGTGCGACTTTTCAACACGCTATGTCTTATGATTTTCATGATATTAAGCATATTGTACAACCTTACCTAGATGACTTACCAGCACATTCCATGCATTGTCAAGATCACCCAGCACACTTACGAACCATTTTCCTACGATGTAGATATTACCGCATATGAATGAATCCACATAAATGCATTTTTTGTGTGGAGTCTAGACGACCTCTCAGCTTTATTGTTTCTACACATGGGATTAGGGTGGATCCTTTGAAGGTTGAACCTATTATCAATTTCCCCCCTCCTTCTACCTTACGCCAACTCCAAAGTTTGCAAGGGAAGGAAATTTTTTTATGCCAATTCATTCCCAATTATGCCAAACTAATGAAAGTTTCACTCGACTTCTTAAGAAGGGTCATGACTTTGTATGGGACGACACTACCAACAAATATTTTGAAGCTTTGAAACTTGCATTAACCCATACACCACTCTTATTTCCCCTTGATTATAGTCGAGATTATTTCTTATACTTGCCTGCTTCATATTGTACCATAGCCATGGTTATATTCCAAGAGGATGATTCGCACGATGAACATGTTATTTACTATTTGGGTCAGAGTCTTACGACCACTGAAATCAAATATATGCATGTGGAGAAATTGGCCTTGGCAGTTGTCCAAGCTGTTCAATGTTTTCGTCATTATATCTTATTGCGCAAAACCATGATTATTTATGATTGCAACCCTATGCAAAATATCCTCACTCGACAATTGCTAGGGGGAAAATACTCCAAATGTATAGTGATTCTCTAGAAGTTTGATTTGGAGTTTGAGCAAGAGAAGTCAAAGAAATATTTGGTCTTTGTTGAGTTGATATGTGACCTTCCCTCCACTGAGACAGAAACTGTGGCAGAAGATTATTTTCCTGATGAATCTCTCTTTTTGATCAGTTCAGATGATATTTAGTATGGAGACATTATCATTTGTCTCCAAACGCAAACTTTCTGGCCTGATCTTTCTCGTGTAGACCATCATCGTATTAGGTATCAAGCTCATCAATATATTATCCTTGGTGATACCCTTTATTGTCATGGTATTGATTCCATATTTCGACGATGTCTAACCTATGATGAAGCCGAGAAAGATTTAAATGACTATCATTTCGAAGCCTGTGGTGGTCATATGTCTAGGTATGCCACTGCCCAAAAGATCTTACGAGCTGGTTACTTTTGACTTTCGATGTTTAAGGATTGCATTATAATGGTTCATAAATGCCTTGCTTGTCAAACATATAACAATAAGATTTGATCACATCCTGCTCCTCTTTATCCTGTATTTTTCATCGATCCATTCGATAAATGGGCCATTGAATTCATGACATGTAACCCTCACTCGGTCGGGAGGAATGGATACATCATTGTAGCTGTGGATTATTTCACTAAATGGGCTGAAGCAATGCCTACATTTGATAATATCGGGAAAACTACAACATTGTTCATATTCAATCATATCGTCAATAGGTTTGGTGTCCCTCAAGCCATCGTCACTGATCATGGCAGCCATTTTCACAATTTCATGATGTCTGAGCTTACTGATAAGTTGGGTCTACAACATGAAAACTCAACCGCTTACTATTCACAAGCCAATGGCCAAGTTGAAGCAATAAACAAAGTTTTAACCACTACGCTTCTATGGATGGTAGGGATTCACAAGTCAAGCTGGCACATAATTCTTTTTTCGTCATTATGGGCCTATCAGACGTTCGTTAAATCTGCCATAGGGTTTATGCCTTTCCAGTTAGTGTATGGTATCGAAGCCATTTTGTCGATTGAATGTGAAATCCCATCTTCGAAACTAGTTGTCAAACTTATCCCCAACACCACAGCCGAAGAAGAACATCTCTTGTATTTAATGCAATTAGATGAGACTCACTGTAATGTTGCGTTAGTCATAGAAACTCAGAAGAAATGTGTCAAATCTCAATATGGCAAACATGTCAAACCGCGTGTTTTTTATGAGGGCGATTTAGTTCTTCTTTATGAACAAGATCGTGATTTGATGGGGGGCAGTAAATTTGAGCCCATGTGGCATAGCCCTTATATCGTTAAATGAGTGTTGGAGAAAGGGGCTTACGAGTTGGTATATTACGATGGAATTTCTTTGGGTGAACCCAGAAATGGGCTTTGCCTAAAGAAGTACTATGCTTAAAGTGTTTTTTCATGAGTGCTTTGTATTTTACTGTATCATACTCTAGTGTGATTTTTGTCATTTCTTGTTCTGCCTTTAAGCTTCTTACCTTGCCTTGTGCTTGGTTTCCATATGTCGGCATTCTCACTACCCTATATCGGCTTTGCTGATGGTGCTAGTCGCAGTACTCAAAATCTAGCGTCTGTTGCATGGGCAATCTATGCACCTATGGATGAGTTGATCAATCTACACGGTATTTGCCTTGGTCATGCAACTAATAATATTGCAGAATACGGTGCAGTTATTAAGTTACCAACTGATGCCATTTCATTTTGCATTTGTCATCTAATTGTACGTCTTGATTCGCAACTAGTGGTGCTGCAATTAAGCAACATTTATTCCATCTGAAGTCCTACACTATTGCGGGTATACTTGAGAATTTGCCTCTTGGAAAGAAAATTTGATTACATTGAATATCAACACATTCCTAGGTATCTAAACACATTAACATATGCATTGTCTAATTATGTTTTAGATAGACATTTGTGCCATTTATAAATCCAAACACGCACATATAAAGACAAGTAAGTCGATAGAAGTTTTATAATATAATGTCAAAAGTTACAAAAAGTGTGTGTCCTGACACCAAAATGATGATGCACATGGCTTCATATACATATGCATCAAGGATGTTGCTCTCTATAAAAAATGACTACCCATGCTACACGACGGAGCAGTCGACCAATGGATGCTGACACACCAATTGTATGGCATTGGTAGCATCGAGGTAAATCATCCATAGTGATGTTAGGGATGTTCATGGTCAATCCCTCAAGGTTGTGTTCGATCTCCTTGATATCCTCAACTGTTACCCATCGACCTACAACTATGTCTATCTCTCCATGCCTCTGGATAGGAGATGATCTTTGAGGCCTAAAAGGCACCACATCAGCATTGTTGAGAGCACTTGATTTGTCTCGGATACATAACAAAAAATTTCATAATTAAAATACCAAAAACAACAATAATGAAAAAATCCTTTTTACCTATCTCTCCCCACTAACAACCCTCAGGTAATTCCAAGTCGAGATCTCCACAGAAGTCAGTCCTGACATATGCATAGTCCTCAATCATGACAAGTTGATCCCTCACCCACTAGAAGAAAGATGGACCATATGTAACGATTGACACACCACCATGACGTGCCATCCAGTCTACCCATATCTTCATTCAAGGATCATGTGGAGTGGGTATTCCCCATTCCACATGTTGTAGGTGAAAAATGAGGACCCTCTCTAGGAATAAGGATACCAAAATAGATCCATCCCCAAATTATTTCAATCGATCGATCCTACACTTTGTTAATTGTTTCTTCATATTTCATAGGAGGCCCTCGCACCGGTTGAAAACTCAAGGCTCCATACACTTGATAGGATACTAAAAATGGCTCTGTAAGGCCATGTGAGGAGCCACACTCCCTTCCATATGAGTGATAATATAGAGAATAGTCCTCAAAGGCAAGTCTTGAGCATCCTTTATGGAAACTTTGCCACTATGTTTCTCTGTACCATCTACACAGTGATGTGCTACATAATAATCCATGGGTTCACCACCTCCTCTGCTTCCCGATAGTAACACTTGAGAGCCAAAATGAGATAACCCAGTCAATAAGTAGATGTCATCGATCTCTAGGGTGAGTGTATGCACCCTGACATGAAATGCTTGCTCATTAACGTCCCACATGTGGACTAAGTGTTCCAATAGCATCAATTGGGCCCTCATGCCCTGCACTTTGAAAAACTTTAGCAAGCCACATTCCCAAAGTGCCATGACAATGCCTGGATCATTATCGGAAAAGTAATCTTCCTCCTTATGCTCTTGTTACCTCCATTCGAGCATGATGACTAATGAAAATATGCCAAACAACAATAAAAGATGATTTAGTTAATCAAAAATTCAAAAATTGGGAGTTTTCTTAGCTCTCTCTCTCTCTTTTTAGTTTTTGAGTTGTGGTCGTCGCAAGGAAAAAATTCATCATAGCACGGTATCATCACACCCCAGCAATTAACCCCCTGCGACAATCTAGGATCATCGTAGTTCACGATAGGGAGGGCCTGCGACGATCTAGAGGCACAATCTCCCTTGGAAAATTGCCAATAAACTCAATTTTTAACCATTAAAAATTAAACATTTTACCATAAAAAGAGAGAGGGGAGGAAGAAAACCTACCTCACATAAACAGCTTGAGAAATTTTCCATCGAACGCTCCAGAATCATCACTTGAAAATCGGAGGAAAAAGAGGGTTTTTGGGACTAGTTTGGTGAAAATGCAAATGAAATGGTAAAATGAACTAATTTTGACCTATTTAATTTACTTTTACCATTTTAATTTAAAATTAAATTATTTTTTAAATATTTTCACCTATGTCACAAACCTAATGAACTTTTCAAAGTGTCGATATTGCAGGTTGAGATATCTGATGATTAGACTTTTGATATGGATCACTCCTTTTTGGTCATTTTTGTGTGTTTTTATGATGTATATATGCTTTTAGAGCTTTTCAGGAAAAACTTCGAGCATGGTCTTTATTCTTTCTCACGCCCGTGAAACTATGAGAATGTAATCAAGTAAACTTTTATCTCTTTTTCAAACTCGTAATGGAAATACGAAAAACAAATCCCCCTGGAGTCTCCTTTAAGATCTTTTCAAGATCCCTAAACATGAAAAGATAGCCGAGAGACCTTTTTTTTTCACGCTCGTAAAAGTATTTGAAGAAAATGTTCGATGAGTGATAGATTATCTCTTTTTCGGTATCGTCAAAATAATTTACAAAAAAGGACATTTTGGAGTTTTCTTTAAGTGTTTTTCAGATTCTCTAAACATGAAAAACTCATGAGTTTTCTTTCTTTGGACTCGTAAAACAAGCATCGAAAGACCCATATGGGACCAAACCACTCCTTCCTAGGGTTCATTAAAAATACTCCGAGGGACACATCCGAAGGATGAGATTACATTACAAGCATATGTTATCCTCCTCAATATCGCGTAAAAATAAAGAGGTACTTGCCAGAAATGGTGGGGGGGAATTGGGAAAGAAATGTATATCTGTATCTGTGTTAGTGGCAGTAAGTCACTCTTGAACATGACACCCCTCTTCATCATTGTATTTGGGTTGGGAAATCCATTTGTCTCTTGTCTGACCATCCACAAGTCTGTATGTTGGGTCCTCTTTGATTTAATGCTCCCAAGAAAATTGTCGTGTCGTTCATATGTTCAAGATAATTTCAACCTAAACAAGCCTTCTATCAAGTCGACCATCTACAATCTTCAAATTCTTACCATGTCGGCCTTCCCTGAGTCAGTTCTGAATCACTTTGTACTCTGATCTACTTCAAATCTGTTACATATTTCATGTCATTGATGGGGGATACATTAAGGCCCTCCTGTGACGAGTCTTTTCCTATCAAATTCAACTCATTATCCGAGAATTAGACTTAGAAATCATTTAGTACCTTGGAACCTGCATGCCTCAATGGTAGGTTTCCTCATTTTCAACAGTCGGTTCACATCATTGGCCCTTGATTGGAAGATTCCATCGAGTGTTCGACTTCAACTCATTAATTCACATTCATTGGAATGTACTAGAGTACCTTGGGGGTCATTGGCATCAATGGTGATTTCCCTCGCACTTGTTAATGGTATCCATTAATGACCGGTAATCAAGTGGTTTCTACCATGTTCGACTTTGACACCTTTAATCACATGGATAGATTCGTACTTTGGGACAATGGAAATGAAGACCCTGGATATTTCCATATCAGTCTAGGTTGCGATGGAGTATTCATAAGTCTGTACTGATACATAGATCCATCGTGTAGGTCTCGTGGCTATGTCTGAATTTGAAGTCTTTAGAGCATAGATGCATAGTGCATTTCTCGTGGCTATGTTGAATCGTGATGACATGGATCCATAATATATGTTTGGTGGCCACAACTTACTTGAAACGTATGATTAGAGTCACTAGTACTCTAAGTATGGGAATACCTACCTCAGTAAATGGTATATTATAATGTAGATGCTTGATTGTTTGCAAGTTCCCGACCGATGTGCTCCTTGTTCTCGACACACACATTCTACAAAGTATTTTAGCTGTCACATGTTCCAACTTTATACTTTGGGGGGCACTCTTTTACACATTATTCTGGTCACCTTGTGATCAACTGACGATATATGTATGACTTACTTCTCTCTTGCCTGAAGCTACTGAAGAAATGAGACTTTCTCCCTGAGAAATTGAATCATCTTTATTTTCTTTAAAAATCTATTAAAGGAGATCGTCGCACCCTGCTAAATGCTTGGGGTGTGACAATGCTTGATCATCACATGCTGCACCAAAATGAACTGCGGCGTCACCATAGGCTACTTATGCTTAGGGTGCGACGATGCTCAAACAAGGGAAAAAGGTGAAATTCTCAAAAGTTCTAGAATGGAATCTTCTAGAAGATGAGGTGGCCTCTTATTGGTTTGGATATTACTCACTTCTATGATTTAGTGGGATGATCCTAATATCCTCATACATCCCTCTTTCACCCTATAAAAAGAGAGATCTCTCATGGGAAAGGCGAGGCTAGCTGACGCATGAAGAATTTTGCTGAAGTTTGTACTTGTGATAGCTTTGCTTTAGCTTTCCAAGTCAGGTTGTGAATACTCTTCATCAAAAGCATTGGAGAAAAGGTGTGTGTGTTGAAGTAAAGGGCCATTGGAAGGGACCTTGCAACATCAAGGCCTAGGTTGTATTCTCCACTTTCATCAATATAATGCAGTGATACATTTCTTCCCTATAAAAGTGTCTCCATTTTAATTGTATAATTCCTTGATCTTATGCATAGGCTTCATTGGAATATATATATTCGTGTTCTTTCTCTTTGTTGGTTTGTGCTTGTTAACAGGTCCAACATCCCACAAATCCAAAGATGGAGTAAGGAAGACACTAGCAAGGATCAAATGACGTTTAAACGGTATGTCATTTATCCCTCATCGAACCAATTTATATCACAATGAAATCTAAGGAGAGACTTGTATTATGCTTTGTTTTTTTCTAATTTCTTGTTGAAGTTAGGGAGACCAATTTGTGTCCACACTTACCGATTTGTCCGATAACACATGCTTGAATCCATATGGCTTTGCTCTTAATCCTCCAATGTTTCTCTTTTTCGAATAGTAACTTCCTCTCTTTTTTTCTTCCAGCAACTTCACCTCCAACTTTTGATGCTCATTCAGAAAACCAAAACCTTCATTGTTATATAGTGTCTCTATCCCTTCTTCTATATCTCTGAGAAGCTTGTCATCTTTTTATGTTTTTTCCTTATCCCATTGAGCTAATATCTTCTTTGCCTCTTTCAATTTCTTTTGAAATTGTATCAAAGAAAATTCCTCTGAGGATGAATTATATGGTTTCCTACAAGATTTTTTCTTGTTTACAACCCCCCCCCCATATTCATCCACTCTATGTGATTCTATCATCCTTGGTTTTTTTTTTTCTCCAAGTGGAAGATAATTTTGTTGGTTCTATGTATAGTAGGTCCCCTTCCTCCAGTTTCCTTAAGAAGTATCTTGCAAGGAAAATTATTTGAACCTAGGACCCCAGTGACGTTACGTTCTCCCCCTATCACCACTATGTCACCACTAGACCAGTCTGTATGCATTTTAATTTGAAAAACTTCTCCCAATACTCCATCTTGTCATAGCATTGCCCATAAACATTTATAATAGATATTTCTTTCCCCATATCCATGGAAAAGAGGGAAACCCATAGAGCTAACTTAAAAACTCAAGAGTTAGTTAGGGTGAAGGAACACCTCTACCAACAAGTTGTGTTCGCACCAAATCGCCCAATGGAATCAATATAACTGAAGTCCCACCCACTCAAATATTTGGAAAGTTCTTGAATTGTTTTCTCTCCATCTGTCATAATTTCATGAAGCAAGATAATATATGGTTTTAAGGACTCTATTAGCCCCTTGATAGAAAATTTCTTAGAGGCATTGGCCAACCCTCGAATATTTAGTGTTAGAAATTCCATTTGAGACCCTTGCAAGGGGAATTTTCTCTAAGGGCCCTTATTAATGAAATTTGATTCCCACATTTAATCTTCAATCCTAGATGCTTGTTTTTACACCATGGACAAATGATACTTCATCCCTCTCTAGTTATGTTTTTGTCTTTTCTCATGAAAGAACCATAACCCCCCCGCCACTTTCCCGGGGAACTATAGGGTTTCTTGACCTCTAGGTTTAAGGTTGTATTTGGAGGATTCCTAGGGAATGGAACTATATAAAGGAACTCGTGCCTCTATTCCTTGTCTAGGGGAAGCAGATGCCCCTACCTAGATATTGTCTTCTACTACAGGACTTTCAATTGCAGTGAAAGGAATAAGTGTCGGGGAAACAAATTTTTTTATGCCAAATAGGCCTAGTAAGAATTCACTAATAGATTCCCGCCCTTTAGTTTCTACCTTGATCGCCCAAGATCCAAAGACAAAATTTTCAATGGATTTTCTTTTGCAAGGGGAGGATCTTTGAGGTGACTTACCCAAAGACAACTTGTCGACTTTGTTGTCACTAACCACATCCAAGCTCTATTTCTTGTTTACACCTGAGATTGGAAGTTACTCCTTTAATTTTAGTGGTAAAATCAAAGGTTTCTCATTATCCCTTTTGTTTCCAACTTCCTCATGTCCTCTTTGAAGATTAGGGGTTTCCACCAATTTCACTCCCAACACCTTTGTTTGATTTTTTTGTATGCACACCTTCCTATGAAAAGGGTATGTGCATTTCGCTACTAAATTCCCATGGCTATGACATCTTCCACACTAAACAAGAGTGCCTTCATAGTCAAAAGTGAGCTAATAATGATCTATTCCATGCTTAATTACCATTTTCTCCAATCCCTTAGTTGTCTCTAAACCCACTAGAATTCTTGCCATCCCATAATATCCTGTATCTCGGAAGGAGTAGTCAACTTCATAGTATGAGTCAAAAGCGTTCTCAATTACTTCAAACACATCCTCAAACCATAAAACCAAAGGAAGACTCGGAATGCAAACCTAGACTTGAAGGATATCGAGTCATGCAGTTCTGGTGTCGATGTCCACATGCCATTTTTTCAAGAATAATTTTTGAGAACACAACTTCCATTTGTTGTACATAATATTGTTTACCTTAGCTACCAATTTGAACACCCAAACTAGCCACCCTTTGCCAAAGTCATAAAGCAGGGAGGGTTTCCAACCACAGGTTCAAAGTTTACCGTGGTCCACTCCTTAAGACTATCCCCATTCATTTTTATTTTTTCTGAGGAAATCGACCAAAAGTCGCTCGTTCTTCCAGTTCCATCACATCATTGAGCCTGGTTGTGGCCCCTTAGTTCAAGTTTACTGACTCCTTCATATTTTTCATACATTTTTGTTTCTTTCGTCTCCTTTCTCCTTCTAAATAAGTGTTCCCTTGACTCCCAACTTCAACTATAGTAGAGCCACTCATGACGGAAAGATCCAAAGATTTTCCAATGAAACCTTCCTTTGGATTTTTTGTAGACAAGCCAAAACGATTGCAAAATGAAAATGTGAACTTCCCATAGAAAGGCAAATTTGAATCATTGGTAAAAATACCTTTGTTATAGCAAGTAAATGATCCAGTGTCCTTCATCCAATGGAATGATAGGCTTGGATATGTTGTATCCTCTCTATTGTGTGTCACGAGAGGTGTGGTGGCAATAGCAATAATTCCCTCGATGTAACCAACTCCACATTCATGCACCCTCACCTTCAGCTTGGATTCCACCCTAGTATCAAGTTTGGATATCCCTTGAGCCATCTCACCAAGTATGTGCATCATGTCCTCCAATAGGCTTGCCCCCATCATGTACCTCCATGCACCCTCAATTGACCCAAAAGAGCATGGAAGTGAGCTCGACTAGATCCATTGACGCTCCAACAAGTCAACTAAGTAATCCACAATTTCCTCTTCCTTGTTGATGCATTTAGCATCGAACAAGTAGGTCCACATTGGCTTAGTGTATAACATGTGGAAGTCTTCACTAATACATGTCAGGACTTAGAGAATTTACTTAAATTGAGTAATAATTAAATTGAATGCTTTGTAATGATTAATGTGGGTTTAATTAAGTTAAATGCCTATGTTTTTGGCATTAGTAACTCAAGTGATCCATTAGATCTAAAGTGAAGGTGAGATTTAATCTCAACCCTTGATCACTTTAGAGATCTAGGGTTTTTTATTTAGGGTTAACGCAAGGTTATAAAAGACAACCTGAGTGAGAGGATGAGACACACCTAGAGTGAGGAGGTCTCATTGATTGGGTGAGGAGGACATTTCATCCAAGTGTGAGTGGGTCAGAGGAAATGAAAAAACGAGCAGCGAGAGAGATAGCACCCAGGTAGGCTAGGTTATTTATTGTTATTATATTTCCCTCAGATGGACTATTATCCGAGGAGGAAAGAACCCATAAATCGCGTATGTGCAATGTGTATGGTTTCTTATTTATGCTTCCACTAATTTATTTGTAATGTTTAGTTAAAAACTCACTCATGCTTTTATTCAAATTAATCAACTTAAAAAAAATTTACAACAGGGATTAAACTAGGAAATAATTGTCAAAAACTAACTTGAAAGCTAGCTCCATTCCCTATCCTCCCCTTTCAAAACCTAGAAGAAGACTTATCTTAATGTCAATGAAAACCCTAGCTCTCTCATTGGAAACCCTCTCCCATATCCCATAGCAGACCCCGAAAAACTAGGTGAACTCCAATTTTCTCTTTCTTAGGTCATTTTAAGGTCACCCTACCTTTGTGTCAAGGTCACATATAGAAACCGAGGTCGACAATCTCATGACATCAATGCATGACGACGTTTTAAAGTATGTAGTTAGCACCCTCATAATGCCAGACGATGCAATTCATAATGAGAACCCTCAAGCACTACCAAGTGAGATGAGGCAACTATCTTCTTCATTCGAGAGTCAAGATTAAGCCGAGCCCAATGACACCTCTGAATTCATTGTCCTCATCGAATCTCCACCTCTGAATTCATTGATCTGTTCATGAAACCCAAACCAAGAACAAGCAGTTGTTGCCAACTTTTGTACACCACCCTCAACCTCCTTGTCGAATCGCTTCATGCCGAGCAAATGCATTGAACTCGCGGTATGTGGAGGCAGGTCGCCAAATTGAGTCTCATATGCCAACACCTATTACTATTTTTGTTCAGTGTAGTTTTGTGGACACTCTTCGTTTAACACTTTTGAATGCAGAAATGGATTCAACATGCTGAAAAACCTCTAAGACACTTGGATTATGCAGAAATAATCACTTAAATCTACGAATCTAACCATTTTTCACCGGATTTCGAGCAAATGTCCCCAGAAAAATCCCTCATTTCTTAGAACGTTTAACCTACGACCTTTAAAATAGGTTTGCATGTGGAGAGATTGCCTTTAAAATAGGTATGCACGTGGAGAGATTTGCTTGAAATTCAGCAGAAAATTGTTAGATCAATAGATTTGAGTGATTATTTCTATATAATCCGAGTGCCCCTGGGTTTTTTTAGCATGCTGAATCCATTTCTGCATTCAAAACTGGATTTTAAACAACAAAAAATAGTGATTCAAAAAAAAAACCATTTCATACAACAGTTAGACAAAGTCCATGATAAATTCAAAATTAAGATAGATTTAGTTGGGATTTAATCCTTACTAACACATGATAAATCCAAAATTAAGATGAATTTAAGTTGATTTGTATGTGTCTACATATGATAAATCTAGAGTTAACATGTCAACTCCAAGTTAAACTACATATGGCTTTCCTTTTTATTTATAAAATTGAATATATGAATATGTAGAGGAACAAACTCTCAGAGTAATTAACTCTTATTTGTCTTGTGTATTGTGTGAGATTTTATTATTGAGGAGTTTGTTAGATCTATTTCGTTTTGAGAGATTTTCTCTAACTATTAAATCCTATTTATGTGTGTAGCTGAAATGAGAGGGATGTCTAACCATACTTTGTGTATTTACTACATTATTAAATTTCCATATCTAATAGAGAGGATAATAACTCTATATAGAAAGTTGTCATACCTGAGTTGTTGCAACTCCGGAGGAGTTTCTAAACTGGTTTAACATTAATTGTTGGGAAAAAATTTTCTTTCATATAATTTGTAAATCATCCCCATAGTATGTAATTTCTCCAATACCAAGCCATGCACTCTCCCTTTGGGTCAATACATTTACCTAGGTCCAATTTTCCTCTTATCTGATTGATTTATCATGTACCTAAATTGATTTCTTCTCTATATGGAAGTTTTCTCTTACCCTCAAGTCGTACGACCATTTTGTTGTAGCAGGTTAAACTATACATGGTCATACAAAGACCGTATGAGCCATACGTGGTTGTGGAACATTGTTTGGTTGCTAGACATTCACCTTAGCCATGGTTGATAGCACCCACATACCAACAACACTTAAAATGATTGGGTAGTTAATGTTGTGAGTGGTGGGTTGGTAAAATTCACTAAGTTTTTTAAGAGATGACTTTTGCTCTTTAGCAAGCATTGGTATTTTAATGTTGATAGCCAAGCACTAGTATAATGTTTTCCTTTCAAAGAAAATGAATATGTATACAAATATTGATTATTGGTGTCCAAGTGAAACATTTTGGCATTCTTGTCTTATTGCTAGAATAATTTATGCCATTTGATGTTGGGTTGAGTTTGTTTATGTTGGAGCAACTTATTTATGTATAATGGATTGATATTTTAGATGCTATTGTTGTTGCAATCAAATTCATTAAGATGTTGGGTTGAGTTCGTTTACGTTGGAGCAACTTATTTATGTATAATGGATTGATATTTTAGATGCTATTGTTGTTGCAATCAAACTCACTTAATGAATTGATCTAGTTTAGATTTGATTGGATGAGTCAATGGGTTTATAACATTGCTAGTTAGAATGTTAGGAAATAATAGTGGGCTTTTTCATTCCTTTATGAATGTCATTTATATTGTTGGTATTCATCTTACCATATTTATATATTATTGCTTAGACATCTTTGCCATTGAGAAAAGCACTCCTCCTCTTTGTCATCATGGGTGGTATATGTTTCTCCAAGTGTGGGAGTATTATGGAATCAAAAGTTGTATAAAGCTTCGTTGGAGGCAACATTGAGACTTGGCTACCATGGTTTAGAGAAGAGCATATGTAGTCTCCCATTGCCTTGCTTTTTATCATGAGTCCAAGTGGACAGTGGTTGACAATGTTTTAACTAGTGGGTAGATGTATGCGTTTATACTCTATTGTGTATTCCAATGAAGATTACATCCCATCAATCAATCCACTAGAATGGGAATAGAGCATTGCAAACAGAGGCATCCTCACATGCCTTCTAAGTAATAGTTAGCCAAGAGAAGTTGCACTCCAAATAACATCAAACAAAAAATCTAGAACGCAAAAGACCCCATTGGCATATTGGAAAACAGGGGTACATGTTATTATTGCATTGGGAGCTAAGGTTATAAGTCCCTCATTTACAAATCAATACGACCCTTTCAATTCTTCTGGCAATGACTTTTGATATGATTTTGTAGATACAATTGCACAAGGATATCAGCCTAAATTTTTCAAAAGATGTTGTTATACTCTTTGGGAATTGTTAAACCCTGGATTTTCTCCCTTGAAAATCGTGAGGGTTAAGAGCCAACATGTTCATTTAATCTCCCTTATGTGCACCTCCTCATTCACTCCACCTCACACGTGTTAACTCTCAAACGTCCTCACTTTATCCTTTCATGCGCACTATTTTATTCTACTCACTCATGTGCCCTCTTATTCTTATACGATGCACCCCCTTAATATTATTACACTTGTGCATCACAATCTATATAATGAGGATTCTCCTCATTATTCAGGGTCGATTTTTCTAAGCAGCAACAATATTCTCTCTCTCTCTCTCTCTCTCTCACACACACACACACACACACATTAATCTAGCTTCTAGTATGTAAATAAAGAGCAATACTTTGTCAGTTATGTACTTGTGTTCAGTGGTGCAAACATCCATTTGGCAAGAGTAATAATAAAGTTTTGGTGTGGTGGTATCAAACTGCCAATTCTTATCGATATCATATTAATTTTTATGCATTGATTAGTTGTTATTAGCATATTGTTGTAGTTTTTTCAGTCTTATAATATTGCATCTTCCCTTCTTTATTTTCATTAAAATTACTTATGATGCAAGATTTTTTTGTCCAATAAAATTTTAAACATTGTTACTTACCCTTCGGTGGCTTAAACACTATCTGAAGAAAAACTTTTTTCTACTATTTTTTGTTAATTAATTGCATATTTTAAAGGTTTATGACAACAACAAAAACACTTAGGGAATCCCCCCTAGGGCTGGCATGCACCATCCCAAACAAAGAGGAGGTTTTTCAATGACACTAGGGCATGCTCTCCTAGAATTGGTATTATTTTACCCACTAATTTTACCATATTTCAAATTTGATTTAGGGTAAAAAAGTGTGCTAACATGAATCAATGCTATAAAGGTAATGTTGAAGGGTGGACTAGCATTATGCCAGTAGTTCTAGTGGCCTCCACCACACTTCTTATATCCTCTTCTATAAATTAATAGCACCCCTAGAAGAATTCCACAAGGAGTCCATCTGGTCGTGGACTTTTGTTCCTTTGGAGGCTATGTAATGTTTGATGTAATTCCTCTTTCCCCACTTCTTTCATCAAATCCAGATTATCCTCATGGTTAACAATGTTGGGAAATGAGTTCAATAGCACAATTACCTCGAATATAATAACCAAAGAGTCCTCCCTAAAAAGGTTTGAGAAGTAGTTGACTCCTTCAACAATGTCCTTAAAATTTGTTTCCCAATTGTTGTTCCCTGTGTCAATTTTCCAAACTGAGTTGATATTTTTCCTTTTGTTTGCATATCTATGAAAGAACTTAGTATTTTCATCCCCTTCTTAAAGCCATATGGCTATGCTCTTGATCCTCCAATCTTTCTCTTTTTCCAGTAGTAACTTTCTCTCTTTTTTTCTTTCTTCCAGTAACTTCAGCTTCAACTTCTGAGCCTCATTCATAAAACTAAGACCTTCATTGTTATATAGTGTCTCTATCCCTTCGTATAGATCTCTGAGGAGCTTGTCATCTTTATGTTTGTTTTCCTTATCCCATTGAGATGATATTTTCTTTGCATCATTTAGATTTTTTTGAAGTTGTGTCAAATAAAATTCCCTTGAGGATGAATTATATGGTTTCCAACAAGATTTTATCTTGTTTACAAACTCCTCCATCTTCATCCACTCTAGATTTAGTTTGAAGGGGTTGGCTGGATTTTACAATCCTAAAGCTACATCAAGTACAACTACACAATGGTCAGATTATCCTCCCAAGACGACCCACTATTTTACTTGGGTAACTTTGTCCATGAAGCCTTCAAAGATTAAAAATGGGTTTAGCATTTAAGTGATTCTATCATCCTTGGTTCTTTTGTTTCTCCAAGTGGAAGACAATTTTGTTGGTTCTATGTCTAGCAAACCCCCTTCCTCCAGTTTCCTTAAGAAGTATCTTGCAAGGAAAATTATTTGAACCATAGGACCCAAGTGAAGTTAAGAGCTCCCCTATCACCATCGGATCAGTCTATATGCATTTTAATTTGAAAAACTTCTCCCAATACTCCAACTTGTCATAACACTGCCCATAAAAATTTAGAACATATATTTGTTTCCCCATATCCATGGAAAACAAGGAAACCCCTAGACCTAACTTAAAAGCTCGGGATTTAGTTAGGGTGAAGGAACACCTCTACCAGAACACCTCTTCCAACAAGTTGTGTTCCCACCAAATATTCCAATGGCATCAATACAAATGAAGTCCCACCCACTCAAATATTTGGAAAGTTCTTGATTTGTTTTCTCTCCATCTGTCATAATTTCATGAAGCAAGATAATAGAGGATTTTAAGGACTCTATTAGCCTCTTGATAGCCAATTTCTTAGAGGGATTAGCTAACCCTCGAATGTTTAGTGTTAGAAAGACCATTTGAGACCCTCATAAGGGGAATTTTCTTAAGGGCCCTTATCAATGAAAGTCGCTTCCCACATTTGATCTTCAAGGATTCTTTTTTTTCACCATGGACAAATCATATTTCCTCTCTAGTTAGGCTTTTGGCTTTTCTCAACAAAGAAACCTAACCCCCCTACTAGGGAAGTCTAGGGTTCCTTTACCTCTAGGTTTAAGGTTGTATTTGGAGAATTCTTGGGGAATGACATTGTTGGAAGGAACCCATGCCTTTGTTCCTTGTCTAAGGGAAGCAGATGCCCCTACTTAGACATTGTCTTCTACAATAGGACTTTCAATTGCAAAGAAAGGTATAAGTGTCGAGGAAACAATCTTTTTTATGCCAAATAGGCTTGGAAATAATTCACTTATATATTCCCACCCTTTAGTTTCTACCTTTATCTCCTAAGATCCAAAGACAAAATTTTTAATGGATTTTCTTTTGCAATGGGAGAATCTTTTAGGTGACTTACCCAAAGACAACGTGTCCACTTTGTTCTCACTAACTGCATCCAAGCTCTATTTCTTGTTTACACCTGATATTGTTGGTTACTCCTTTGATTCTAGTGGTAAAACCGAAGGTTTTTCATTGGCCCTTTTGTTTCCAGCTTCCTCATGTCGTCTCTAAAGATTAGGGGTTTCCACCAATTTCACTCCAAACACCTTTTTCTGAGTTTTTTGTATCCACATTTTCCTCTAGAAAGGGTATATGCATTTCGTTACTAAATGCTCATGGCTATGACATATTACACACTAAACGAGAGTGCCTTCATAGTCCAAAGTGAGCTAATAATGGTCTATTCCACGCTTAATTACCATTTTCACCAATCCCTTAGTTGTCTCTAAACCCACTAGAATTTTTTCCATCCCATAATATCATGTATCTTGCAAATAGTAGTCAACTTCATAGTATGAGCCAAAAGTGTTCCCAACTTCTTAGAATGCATCCTCAAACCATAAAACCAGAGAAAGACCTGGAATACAAACCCATACTAGAAGGATATCGACTCATGCAGTTCTGGTGTCGAAGTCAACATGCCATTTTTTCAAGAATGAATTTTGAGAACACCACTTGCATCTGTTGTGCATAATATTGTTTACCTCAACTACCAATTTGAACACCCAAACTAGCCACCCTTTGCCAAAGTCATAAAGTAGGGAGTGCATCCAACCACAGGTTCAAAGTTTACCTTGGTCCACTCCTTAAGACTATCCACATTCATTTTTTTCCCAAGAAACCGACCAAAAACTACTCATTCTTCCAGTTCTATCACATCATTGAGCTTGGTTGTGGTCCCTAAGGCCAGGTTTATCAACTCCTCCATCTTTTTCGTATATTTTTGTTTCTTGGGTCTCCTTTATCCTTCTAAATAAAGGTTCCCTTGACTCCCAACTTCAACTGTAATAGAGCCACTCATGAGGGAAAGATCCAAAGATTTCCTAATGAAACCTTCCTTTTTTTTTTTTTTAGACAAGCCAAAACGATTACAAAACGAAAATGCAAACTTCCCACCGAAAGCCAAATTTGAATCATTGGTAATAATCCCTTTGTTATGGTGAGTAAATCAGTTAGTGTCCTTCATCCAATGGAATGGCAGGTTTGGATATGTTGTATTCCCTTCATTGTGTGTCACAGGAGGTGTGGCCACAATAGCATTAATTCCCTTGACGTAACCAACTCCAAATTCATGTGCCCTCACCTCCAGCTTGGATTCCACCCTGGTATCAAATTTTGATATCCCTTGAGCCATCTCACCGAGATAGTGCATCGTGTCCTCCAACAGGTCTTCCCCCATCGTGTACCTCCTTCATGCACCCTCAATTGACCCAAAAGAGGATGGAAGTGAGCTCGACCAAATCCACTAACCCTCCAAAAAGTCAGCTAAGTAATCCACAATTTCCTCTTCCTTGTTGATGTATTTAGCATCGGATAGGTACTTCCACATTGGCTTAGTGTCTAGCATGTGGAAGTCGTCACTAATACTTGTCGTGACTTAGGGAATTTACTTAAATTGAGTAATAATTAAAGTGAATGCTTTGTAATGATTAATGTGAGTTTAATTAAGTTAAATGCCTAAGTTTTTGGCATTAGCAACTTAAGCGAGTTAATCCTAGCCATTAGATCTAAAGTGAAGGTGAATGTGAGATTTAATCTATTCCCTTGATCACTTTAGAGATCTAGGGTTTGGATTTAGGGTTAACTCAATGTTATAAAAGGTAGCCTGAGTGAGAGGATGTGACTTACACACAGTGAGGAGATATCATAGATTGGATGAAGAGAACATTTCATCCAAGCGTGAGTGGGCAAGGTCAGAGGAAAGGAGCAAAGGGGTAGCAAAGGATATAGTAGCCAGGTAGGCTAGGCTATTGTTGTTATTTTATTTTCTTCAGATGGGCCATTATCCTAGGATGAAAGCCCAAGATTTTATCTAATAAAATCAACTTAGGTGTTGGTTTAATTAAACAACAGATGCCGAACCAAACTGAATACGTGAGCAGAGCTCACTTGATTAATTATTGAAGCCAATCAATTAAATTTATAGCACAAAGGTGCTCACAACAACCTTGAACTGACCTTCTACAAAGGTGGATCTGAAACCACCAGCAAACCCTAAATTTGAAAGGTACACAACAAATTAGTTGCGTAGATACTAATTTCTACATTATTCCAACACTCCCCCTTAATGGAGAAATGTATTTTCTACCACACCTAGCAACTCTCTACGAATTTCAAATTTTGCCTTTCCAAGAGGCTTAGTGAAAATATCATCCATATTTTCATCTGTGTTACAATAGATTAAGTTAATCTCTTTTGACTGTATCTTTTCTCAGACAAAATGATACTGGATTTCAATATGCTTAGTTCTGGCATGATACATAGGGTTATTAGCAAGTTTGATTGAACTTTGATTATCACAATTGATAACTGTGGTTGCCTTTTGTTCTTCTCCCATGTCTTCAAGAATTCTCCTCATCCAGACAACTTCACATGTAGTACTGCACAAGGCTTTGTACTCGGCTTCAGTTGTAGACAAAGAAACAATTGGTTGTTTCTTACTACTCCATGATACAACCCCTGAACCAATTCTAAAGGGATAACCTGTGGTTGATTTTCTGTCACTTAGATTTCCAGCCCAGTCAGAATCAGAATAACCTGTCAACTCAACATCAAATTCATCAGTATATTTAATACCAAAATCAATAGTTCCTTTCAAATAACGAAGGACTCTTTTTGCTGCTTTCCAGTGACTCTCATGAGGCTTAGTCATGAACTGAATAAGGATGTTGACTGAGTAGGCAATATCTGGCTTGGTTGTGGTGAGATAATTCAGACTTCCCACCAGTTGTCGATACAGAGTTCCATCCACTTCCTTGGTCTCATCATCACTACAGAGATTAACATTTTGTTTAAATGGAGTAGACATCACCTTGCATTCATTCATATCAAATCTCTGAAGAAATTCCCTAGTATATTTTCTTTGTGTAACCAGTGTCACACTATCTTCTTTCCATACTTCAGGACCTAAACAATAATGTAGTTCTCCTAGATCCTTCATTTCAAAAACTTGTGATAACTGCTTTTTGATTTCATCAATTAGCTTAGAAGCATTTCCTGTCATGATTAGATCATCAACATAGGGAGAAATCAAAGCAATATGTTCTTTTTCATCTTTCTTGATATAGCGATTTGGATCATTCTTACTCTTCACAAATCATTTTTGCAGAAAGAAATTGTCTATCTTTTCATACCATGACCTAGGTGCCTGTTTTAATTCATATAGAGCCTTTTTCAATTTTCAGACCAAATGTTCATGTCCCTGTTTAACAAATCTTTCAGGTTGTACAAGATATACTTCCTCCTTTAATTCTCCATTCAAAAAATCAGACTTAACATCTAACTGATGTAGGTTCCATTTATGTTTTGTAGCTAATGCAATCATCAATCTAATGGTGTTTAACTTAGCTATAGGTGAAAAAGTATCTACATAATCAATTCCCTCTTTTTGTGAATACCCTTTTGCAACCAATCTTGCTTTATATTTGTTAAGCCCTAATATTGGCTCATTACCACTTAATTGGGGCATATTAGATTAGTAATGTTATTTTATTTATGTCGGCTCTAGGCCATTAGTTGTAATTTATATTAGTAATGTTA
>JZKD02S0782798.1:94961-110535 GCA_000966675.3 Picea glauca
AATCATATTCTTCTTTCATTGCATCCATCCAAACTTTATGTTCTTTAGCTTGTTTATAATTTGCAGGTTCTATAGTGTTCATTACTTGAGTCATCAAAGCATAATCTTTGTACCTAATAGGTGTATGAATTGGACGAGATGTCCTCCTTGGAGTCTTGGTGCTAGCATCTCTTCTTCTACTTTCAGGTGTAGTTCTTTCAACCTTTTCTTGATCCTAACCCTGTACCTGTTCATGTTCCTTCTCTTGATCCTCTTTCTGTACATGTATTACATCTACATCTTCTACAATATAGTCATGAGGAATGTGCCATTCACTATGACTCTCTACTTTATGACCTGTATCTTCATGGAATAATACATCTTTGCTTGGAAATACTTTATGCATGTTAGGATCAAACATCTTATATGCTTTATGCTCATCATAGTAACCAAGAAAAATACACTTGATGGATTTTGCATCAAGCTTTCTCTTATACTCTATGGGAATGTGAGCAAAAGATTTACTTCCAAATATTCTCAAATGATTCAGAACAGGCTTATAACCATAAAAAGCTTCAAATGGAGTTTTATGATCTAAGCTTTTAGTAGTTTCAGATAAACAACAATTCTAATAGCTTCAGCCCAAAAACCATTAGTGAGATTTTTATCTTGAAGCATACTTCGTGCACATTCAACCAAGGTTTTGTTTTTCCTTTCTGCCACTCCATTTTGCTGAGGAGTGTGCAGTACCATGAACTGGTGTAGAATTCCATTTTCTTTGTAGTATTTGATGAAGGCCCCAGATTTGTACTCTCCCCCTTCATCTGATCTGAAAATTTTGATGTACCTGCCAGTTTGCTTTTCAACCAAAATTTTAAACTCCTTAAAGTATTAAAAAACATCACTTTTCTTTCTCATGAAATACACCCATGTGTATTTAGTGCAATCATCAATGAAAATAAGAAAATAATATGCTCCTCCAATAGACCTTGTCTGCATGGGACCACAGACATCTGTGTGCACAAGTTCAAGTATATACCTCTTTCTTCTATCTATGTGAGAAGGAAACTCTTCTCTGTGTTGCTTTCCCAAAACACACCCATCACATGCACTATGTTCATTATTTAATAGTGGAAGTCCTTCCACCATGCCTTGTTTCTGAAGAAGCAACAAATCATTATAGTTTAGATGTCCATATCTCTGATGCCACAATACCTTTGTTGGCATCATTGTTGAAGCCAAAGCTTGATGTCCTTTCATCATCACATCGAGCTTGTATAGCCCTCCAACTCTGACTCTTGTAGCAACCACTTTATAATGGTCTTTTACATCCTTCACAAGACAATGTGATTTTACAAAATCTATCTTCATGTCTTGATCTATTATGGTGGAAACATAAATTAATTTTTTTTTATACCAGGTACATGCATTACATTTTATATTTGTTTAACACTACCATTTGGTAATGTAACAGAGATATCCCCATAACCTTTGATTTGATGTGACTGTTCATCACCAAGGTAAATTTTAGCACCATCATTAGTCTCACAATAAATGTCAAAACAGTTTCTATTACAAGACATGTGGATCGATGCACCAGAATCTACATACCATGCATGCACATCATCTGTCTCAGCTGACAAAGTAGCATCTGATATGAATAATTTGTGGAATTCATCATTACCATTATCACCCCTTTCAGCAAAATTACTATTATGCCTCGGATTTCTATATTTGTTCTCATGTTTATGCTTATACCAACAATCCTTAGCATGATGTCCAACCTTTCCACAACTATAACATGAATCACTCTTTCTCTGATTTGTATGAGACCAAGGAGATGTCATACCTTTATGTTCTTTTGCATATTGAGGTTTTCCTCCTTTGTTGCATTCCCAAGGCTTTCCTTTACCCTTTGCCATCAATGCCAAATCTGAATGTGGAGGCTTTCCGATGAGATGGCTTCTACGTTCCTCCTCTTGTAGAATAATACCTGCAAGTTCTTCAAATGTCGGAGCATTCTCTCGAGCTGCAATACCTGTTATGAACATTTGGTAGTCTTCTAGCATGCCATTTAACGTGACAGTTACTAGATCAGTGGGTGAGACCTTTTCTCCTATGTCACCCAGTTTATCTTTTAGATCTTTGATTCTTGGAATGAAATTAGTAACATTTTCATTTTCCTCCATTTTGATTGAGAGCAATTTTCTTTTTAAAAACAAAACTCGGTTTGTATTAGCAGTTTAGTAAAAACCTTTCAAGATGTCCCACGTCTCCTTAGATGTTTTGCAATCTCTTATATGTGGAATGATATTGTCTTTCACAGACATTCTGAGAAAAAATTTGGCTTTGTTTTCTCTCTTCTCCCAATCTTGGGCAACAATAGTAGGCTTTGCTTCATCTCCCGAGACAATAGGCCAAACCCCAGATGCTTCCAACACTGTTTGTATCTTAAATTTCCAATTTACATAATTGGATCCATCTAATTTATTTGATTCATTTATGTATGAATCAATTAAATAATTTGTCATTTTGTAATACACAGAAACAATAACCAAAATGCTTCAATCACCTGAGTTATTTGGCTTGATAATGCAACAATCACTATCCAATCCACCCGTAGTAGGTCTTTACAGAACTGAAATTCTGGATTTGTGTCTACATTCTCCTCACGCACAACAACTCTCTCCCTCGGCTAATCCCACAACGCTAAGGATCTTACCATGGCTCAATGCCTTCACGTCTGCACAGCAAATTGGTCTGCATGTCTTCAACAATCGGAGCACTTAACAGCTCCCTCGACGGCTTCCCTTCTCCAAGTCTGTGACAAATGGCAGAACTCTTCTTCACGGCATGCATGATAGCACTTTCACACTTCTGCAATGCAACAATAATCTGTGTCTCTTCTACAGTGATATGCACTCTCCAATAGTGCTCTTTCTTACTGCTAAGAATCGGGCAGCTCCCCCGAGCTCTGACTCCTCCACGCAGGCGAGCAACAACAATCTGGCAGCAGCAATCCTACACACGCTCTATCACACGTCTGCATCTTCACCACAATTCCCACGTCTCTTTCTAGTCTCACATTACCGTCATGGAATTTCTGAGACCACTGTGATTCTAGTGACTATTACCTCACTCACAACCACGATCAAATTCCGGTACTTAGAGATATATTTGAAAAAAAAACTGATGGTCATTCTCCACGTATCTTACCAACACACGAACGCTCCACAGATCGCATCAGTCTACAGTTATTCGTACCATCACTTTCACTCTCTCCACGCCAAGCTTCCTCATTCCACGCAAAACATGCAGTAGTCCAAACTATGGAAACCTCAATCAGTTTTGTACGCCGCATTCGTAGACTGCCGAAGATGCCACTAAAGAGGTCACACAATCCAATTTCGCAGGAAACCCTACGCTTTAACAAGACATCCATCTCATCTCTCAAACCCTTACAACAAGTAGCTTTGATACCAAATTAAACAATAGATGCTGAACCAAACTGAATATGTGAGCAGAGCTCACTTGATTAATTATTGAAGCCAATCAATTACATTTATAGCACAAAGGTGCTCACAACAACCTTGAACTGACCTCCTACAAAGGTGGATCTGAAACCACCAACAAACCCTAAATATGAAAGGTACACAACAATTCACAACAACTTAGTTGCGTAAATACTAATTTCTACATTATTCCAATAGGTTTTCCCTTTGGGGTTTTTCTAGGGATGTTTATCCAAAAATCTCGTGTGCAATGTGTATGGTTTCTTATTTATGTTTTCGCTGATTTATTTGTAATATTTGGTTACAAAATCAGTCATTCCTTTATTTAGATTAATCTTCTTAATAAGTTTTTACAACAAGAATTAAACTAGGAAATAATTATCAGGAGTTGGGTTGAGAAATTAGCTTGGTTTTAGAGCTGAGACACTGAAGAAAAAAAAAAAACTAGATTTGCACTGTTGTGAGTTTGCAGCGTCGAAGATTGTTTTGTCTCGTTATAGGTCTGTGGGAAATTTTTATTTTGCAGGCTTAGCTGCAAGTTAAAAATAAATTAAAAAAGGAGCGGGGGGTCATACAGTCGTTGTATGAGTCATACATCATACAGTTGAGTGTGTTGCAGTCCACGTGGGAGAAAATAATTGCCGACAGAGTGTAATCCACACATGCAGCAAATGTTTGAAGTCATGGGACTGCAGATCAGAGATATCCAGTCCATGAGTTGTGACATGGGTTGTTGGGAGATGCAGAGGGTAACATTCGTGTGGAGCAATGGATAGTTGGCTGAGGAGAGTGTTCACAGTGTATAGGTGATGACCAAGTGGCGCAAACGCACACCACCTCGCGTTGCACATTCCCTATCGTAGGAACTTCTTTCCTTTTGGCATGAAGAACGTTGATGGTTCTTTTGATCCCTTATTGGGAATCTTCCTTACCCATAGCTCCTCTTTGCTCAATCCTCCTTTTCTGCACTCGGAGGATCAGAACTTCGCGGCTTCGTGAGTTCACTGTCGGTTTCTAGTCTCTCGAATCCCCGAGACCCACTGTGTCAGTCAACGTTGACTTTCGCCTGCCTTGTCGGGACTTCTGTCCTTATCACGATCTCACCACTCATGGCACCAAGCGCTCGGTTTTCCAAACCCTGACACATGAGACACCGAAAGGCCGAGACTCACAATCTCGCTCCCTCGTGACTTTGCCACTCGCGAGATCAAATGACTCCTACCTCGACTTCCGAGTCCCGAGACGCCGAACCTCTGATGGTTTACACCACCTGTCCTCCACTATCTTCTGTGGCCCACACTACTTACGTAGCTGTCAAAATATCGCATCTCGCTCTATCGTGACTTCCGTTGCATAGATTTGGAGTTTCACCCCATGAACTCCCGATATGCTGATCCATGAGTAGAACACTCCTCATGATACCAATCGACGGCTCCTGCCCTCCAAAATTTCAAACATTTTCCACACTTGCATTGTAGCCTCCTTGCACCTCTCAAGATCCAACGTCCCACGGATCTTTGCGAAATCTCCTTGGAGAATTTCGTCCATCCGTTTCCTCCTTACACAATCCACGAAACAATGAGTCGTTCTTCCACAGAACTTGTCACCTTGCGCGCAAACCTGCGACACTCCTGTAAGCTTTCAATAGCCGCTTCCCTGCACATACCCTTCGACGAATTCGAAGGCTTACTCCTTCCTAAACTTTTCCAAGACTTCAATCTTCTTGGAAACCTCTTGCACGCACTCCTTGCGGCAAATCTTCAACAAATTCTAAGTGTTGAAGTCTTCTGACCCTACGCACTCCTGCAGAAGAAATATTTCAATACTTTTCTCATAATCACAACTCTGAGACTTCGTTTGGCTTGCGCACTCCTTGCACAGCACTGTGCCTATCTGCACTCTCGAGGAAAAGAGAACAAAAGCTATCTCTAAGTGAACCCTTCTGTCAACGCACTCCTTGCGGACAATTCAACTGCACTCCCTGCAGGAATCCTCTAGCTCACTTAGAGAAACAATTGAAACTCATTCACTCACCCTCTCAGACTTCAATTCAACCATGAAATCACATACGCAGCATATAAAAGCAAATTTATGACAGGAAGAAAATATTCATGATCATAACAACATCAACACAAAGAATAGTCACATAACCATGGATTTGAATCAAAGTTTCTTCTATTAATTCAATAACTGTACATGGATGTTCACTACACAGTTCTCTGCTCTCTCCTCTCTTCTTGCTCCTATTTCAATATGTTACAATGATACAATGAGGGTGTCTATATCCGTTTTCCCTCTTGAATTCTAAAGCTATCAAATCTACAATTAAATTCCTATCTACTAGCATTAACTATTTTAAATGCCTCATCTACCTAAGGACGGGATCTATCCGCTCAAAGTCCATTACAATATACAAGTGCACCGTCTCTTAAATGTGTCATTTAAGATCACGCAACATTCCCAAATTATTTTCAATATGTGTGCTGTCTTATCCAGTTGTCTTCCGCTCCATGCGAGCTCACTTGATGTGTTGGTGATGCCCTTGCATCATACTCCTCGGCTTGAAAACTTTCATGGGCTCATGTCCATGAGCTCCTGCACGGTCTGCCCATGCTTTAGAATCTATGCTTCAGTTTCCCAGCTGGCATCTTCCACTGGGTGATTCTTCCACTTGACCAGGTACTCATAGTATTCTTTTCTCTTGGTCTTTTTACCCACTCTCTTGTCTAGTATGCGCTCCATCTGTGGCTTTTCTTCTATCGGCATCTGCTTCGTCCACTGGATCACTGGTTGCTCAGTTGCAGTTTTTTCTTCTCCAGCTCTGTATGGATATAAATCTGCCACATTGAATATCGGAGATATTCCGATGCCATCTGGAAACTCAATCCATTTCTCCAAATTTCTTCAGGACTCTGCATGGCCCAATTTTCTTCATTTTCAGCTTGTTGTATGTTCCCCTTGGGAACCTTTCCTTCCTCAAATGTGCCAAAACTAGATCACCAACCTCGAATTGAAGTTGTCTCCGATGCTGATCTGCTCTACGCTTATATTCCTGGTTCGATTTTAGCAATCGCTGCTTCACCCTGCTGTGAAGTTCTTCCATCGCCTCTGCGAATTCTTCAGTGCTTGCGCTCTTGGTCATTATCTGCTCTGAATCCCTCAGTTTAGATACTCCTCTCAGCTGCCTGCCATATACAATCTCAAATGGGATTTTGTCTGTGCTCCAATTCACTGAATCGTTGTATGCGAATTCTCCCTGTGGCAATATATTGTCCCAGCTGCCATGGTGCTCAGTCACCAAGCTTCTCAGCAAGTTCCCCAGACTTCTGTTCACCACCTCTGTTTTCCCATCCGTCTGTGGATGATAAGATGAAATAAACACCAAGTTAGTCGCTAGCTTCTTCCATAGCGTCCTCCAAAAATGACTTATGAATTTCGTATCCCTGTCCGAGACTATGCTTCTCGTTAATCCATGAAGTCGCACAATCTCTTTGAAAAACAAATTTGTGATGTGGGTCGCATCGCTGGTCTTTTGACATGGAATAAAATGTGCCATCTTAGAAAACCTGTCTACCACCACAAAGATAGAATCAACACCTCTCTGCGTCCTCGGTAAACCCAATACAAAATCCATGCTAATCGCCTCCCATGGTCTCTCTGGTATGAGCAATGGCTGATAAAACCTTGCATTCTGCTTTCTCCCCTTCGAATGCTGGAAAATCCTGCATCTGTCAACAAACCTCTTGACATCCGCTCTTGCCTGGCCAAAAATATGATTCACTCAACTTCGCGAATGTTTTGTCGTGACCAAAGTGCCCTGTCAAGCCTCCGCTGTGTTTTTCCTTTAGCAAATTCTCCCTCATGGAACAAATTGGAATACATAGTTGATTGCCTCTGAACAACAATCCCTCCTGGATCATGTAGTCTATCCATGGGCTTATGTCTCTGAGAATTGGATTCTTAGCTGCCTCATACGCTTCTGCGAAATCTGCATCACCTGCATACATATCTTTAATATTTTCAAAACCCAACGTTTTGACTCGAAACTCCTGCAACAACAAACACTTCCTGCTCAAAGCATCAGCCACTTTGTTAGCAGTACTTGAAATGTGCTTAATTACAAATGTAAAATTCTGCATATACTCTACCCATTTTGCATGTTTCTAATTCAACTTATCTTGTTGACTCACAAACTGCAATGCATGATTATCGCTATACAATACAAATTATTTTGGCATCAAGTAATGCCTCCACTTCTTCAACGCCTGTATGATAGCATAGAATTCCTTATCATACGTGGAGTATTTCAGCTTTGCTTCATCCAGCTTCTCACTGAAATATGCAACTGGTCTATCCTCCTGGCTTAAGATCGCTCCTATGGCATATCCGCTTGCATCACACTTCACCTGAAATGTCTTCTTGAAGTTCGGCAACACCAACACTCGTCGTTCCGTTATCTTCCGCTTCAACAGATTGAAGCTCTTCTCAGCCTTTGCTGTCCAATGAAAAGACTTATGTCGCTTCTTCATTGTGTCCATCATCTCTGCGCTAATTCCACTGAAATTCCTGATGAACTTTCGGTAGAAACTAGCTAAAACATGAAAACTCCTCACCTCGAAGATACTTCTCGGTGATGGCCAATTCTTAATCACTTCCACCTTACTTGGATCCATTTTCAATTCATTTGTCGATATGAAAAAACCCAAGTAAATGAGCTCTGTCTTCATGAATGAGGACTTTTTCATATTAATCAACAACTTCTCCTGCTGTAGTTTCCTCATCACAATGGCCAAATGTTTCAAGTGTTAAGCCTTTGTCTTACTGAAGATCAGTATATCATCCAGATATACGACTACAAATTTCCCGATGAATTCCCTTAGGACTTCATTCATCAGCCTCATGAATGTGCTGGGTGCATTTGTCAAACCAAACGGCATGACCAGCCATTCGTACAAACCTTCGTTTGTTTTGAATGTCGTCTTCCATTCATCACCTTCCCTCATGCGAATATGGTGATATCCACTCTTCAGATCTATCTTTGAGAAATAATTTGCCCCACCCAGGCAATCCATCAGATCATCCATTCTCGGTAGTGGAAACCTGTACCTGATGGTAATTTTGTTGATCGCTCTTGAGTCGGTGCACATTCTCCATCCTCCATCTTTCTTTAGGCTAAGCACTATTGGAACAACACACGGACTCAGGCTTTCTCTAACCAACCCTTTGTCCAATGACTCCTGGACCTGCTTCTTGACCTCCTCATTTTCTTGTGGCGTCAATCTGTACGCAACTTTGTTCGACAAACTGGCTCCTGGTATGAGGTCAATGTGATGACTCACACTCCTCATCGGTGGCAACGAACGAGATAATTTGTCCACTATGATGTCAGTGAACTCTTCCAGCAGTTCCTGAATCTCATCTGGTAAATCATCCATTCTTGTGCTAGTCAGAACAATCCTTGGATTTCTGACGACAAAGAATTGTGGATCTTCCTTCTTCTCCATCTCTGTGAGAAGTTCCTTCCCACTCATGAGAAGTATTGTGTTGCTTAATTCCAGCTTCATTTCCTTATCCTTTATCGGAAGCAACCTGTGTGTCCTCCCATCCTTTTCTAAAGTATATGTGTTCATCCTCCCATCATGAACCACATTTTGGTCATATTTCCATGGTCTACCCAACAATAAATGACATACATCCATGGGAATGACATCACATAAGACCTTATCATTATATCCACCTATCTTGAATTCAACTAAACATTGTTTAGTGACACTCACCTGATGACCCTTTTGTAGCCACGAAACTTTATATGGTCTTGGGTGAGCAGTTGTCTCCAGTTCCAACTTTTCCACCATCTCGGTTGAAACAAGATTATCTGTGCTACCACTGTCCACGATAACCTGGCATTTCCAGTCCTTGGTTTTGCAAGCTGTCCTGAACAGTCTGGTCCATTGTGCTGAGTCCTCCACCTCCTTCCCAGGTGTTAAGAGAACTTTACGCATCATCAGCGACCTTCCACCTCCTGTATCTTCATTCTCCACATCACGCCTCTGCGCTTCAACGATGTGAGCTTCCCCACTATCCTTCTTTTTCTCTGGACACTCGAATGACTTTTGCCCATCCTTTCCACACGTGAAGCATGTAATTACTCCACCTCGGCCTCTTCCTCTACCTCTGGTACGAGGAAAAGTGTTTGCGTTAGCATAATCTCCCTTCTTCTCATTGCGCTGTCCCCTCTGCTCAGCATATTGCTGTCCTCGCTGTGAGGTTCCACCTCTTTCAACTTTACCCTGAGGTTTCTTCCATTCCTCCTTGGGCTTCTGATATTTCTCTTGGGCAACTACCTTACCTCTGGGTTGACTTCTGCCTCTCCCTCGCTGACCTTTCTTATGGCTCAGCTTCTCCTCGGCTTTCAGAGCCATCTGATAAGCATCCTCCACCATGCTGATGGTTGTCATGCTTAATTCATCCTGAATGTCGTATCTCAGACCATTCAGGTATCTGGAAACCTTCTCATCATTGCTCTCCCGATGACCTGCTCTGATGCTCAGTCGATAGAATTCCTCAGTGTATTCCTTCACTGTCATCAGTTTCTGTCTCAGGTTATGCATTCTCCTGAACAGAGTAATTTGGTAGTCCCTTGGGATGAACTTCGCCTTCATCTTTGCAATCATTCGATCCCAGCTTTTGATCTTTTTCTTGCCTTTGGAACGTCTATCCACTTGAATCTAGTCCCACCACAATGTTGCGTGTCCTTTCAGTCTTGTGACAGCATGCCTAACCTTTTTATCCTCTTCGATATCCTCATAATCAAAGTAGGTATCAAGAGCTCTAATCCAGTCTAGAAGCTCTTCTGCATCCAAGCTCTCTTCATAAGCTGGAATGTCCATTTTTGTCTTTGAACTCATCTGGGCGATAGATTTAATTAATCGCTCATTTGCTGCATCTTCGGCTGCAACCTCTCCTTGTTGTTCAACTTCATCTTCGCCTTTGGAGTCACTCAGATCTCCAGCATTGGCTATGCATCTCTGCGCTGCTTCCATATCTTCTAATCTCGCTCGGAGATCACGTATCTGCCTTTCCATTTCCGGATTCCCTGCCGGCATGCCTCTTCTTCTCACCTCCCTGTCTTCTGGGTCGGGTGATTGTATTTCTGTTCTGGGTGTCATGGTGAATTCTCTTTCTCCCTGCTATAGAAAACAAAGAGTCAATCCCGCTCTGATACCACTCTAGCGCAAACGCACACCACCTCGCGTTGCACGTTCGCTATCGCAGCACCTTCTTTCCTTCTGGCCCAAAGAACGTCGATGGTTATTCTGATCCCTTATCGGGAATCCCCTTACCCACAACTCCTCTTTGCTCAATCATCATTTTCTACACTCGGAGGATCGGAACTTCGCGGCTTCGCGAGTTCACTGTCGGTTTCTAGGCTCTCGAATCCCCAAGACCCGGTGTGTCAGTCAACGCTGACTTTCGTCTGCCTTGTTGGGACTTCTGTCCTTATCGTGATATCGCCACTCATGGCACCAAGCACTCGGTTTTCCAAACCCTAACACACGATATGCCGAAAGGCTGAGACTCGCGATCTCGCTCCCTCACGACTTCGCCACTCGCGAGATCAAATGACTCCTACCTCGACTTCCGAGTCCCGAGACGTCGAACCTTCGATGGTTTACGCCACCTGTCCTCCACTATCTTCTGTGGACCACACTACTTATGTAGCTGTCGGAATATCACATCTCGCTCTATCGCGACTTCCGTTGCATAGATTTGGAGTTTCACCCCACGAACTCCCAATATGCCGATCCACGAGTAGAACGCTCCTCGTGATCCCGATCGATGGATCCTGCCCTCCAAAATTTCGAACCTTTTCCACACCTGCACTATAGCCTCCTTGCACCTCACAAGATCCAACGTCCCATGGATCTTTGTGAAATCTCCTCGGAGAATTTCGTCCGTTCATTTCCTCCTTACACAATCCACGAAACGATGAGTCGTTCTTCCACAGAACTTGTCACCTTGCGCGCAAACCTGCGACACTCCTGCAAGCTTTCAATAGGTGCTTCCCTGCACATATCCTTTGACGAATTCAAAGGCTTATTCCTTCCTAAACTTTTCCAAGACTTCAATCTTCTTGGAAACCTCTTGCATGCACTCCTTGCGGAAAATCTTCAACAACTTCTAAGTGTTGAAGTCTTCTGACCCTGCGCACTCCTGCAGCAGAAATATTTCAATACTTTGCTCATAATCGCAACTCTGAGACTTCATTTGGCCTGCACACTCCTTGCATGGCACTGTGCCTATTTGCACTCTCGAGGAAAAGAGAACAAAAGCTATCTCTAAGTGAATCCTTATGTCAATGCACTCCTTGCGGACAATTCAACTGCACTCCCTGCAGGAATCCTGTGGCTCACTTAGAGAAACAATTAAAACTCATTCACTCACCTTCTCAGACTTCAATTCAACCATGAAATCACATACGCAGCATATAAAAGCAAATGTATGACATGAAACAAATATTCATGAGCATAACAACATCAACACAGAGAATAGTCACATAACCATGGATTTGAATCAAAGTTTCTTCTATTAATTCAATATCTGTACATGGATGTTCACTACACAGTTCTCTGCTCTCTCCTCTCTTCTTTCTCCTATTTCAATATGTTACAATGATACAATGAGGGTCTCTATATCCATTTTCCCTCTTGAATTCTAAAGCTATCAAATCTACAATTAAATTCCTATCTACCAACATTAACTATTTTAAATGCCTCATCTACCTAAAGACGGGAGCTATCCACTCAAATTCCATTACAATATACAAGTGTGTCGTCTCTTAAATGTGTCATTTAAGATCATGCAACATTCCCAAAGTATTTTCAAAATGTGTGCTGGCTTATCCAGCTATCTTCTGCTCCACGTGGGCTCGCTTGATGTGTTGGCGATGCTCCTGCATCACCAAGGCATATGAGACGTGGGTTGAGGAGGGATAGAAGGCCATCTGCCATATTGTTGTTGCATCCGCATAGATTTGCAGAGGGCTCAAGTTCCTAGGAAAGACCATATAACAAGTTGAAGACGTGTGAGCAGAGGGCACATGAGGTGTCAGGGCTACACACGAGGGTCATGGAATCACTGCAGCCACTAGGAGTAAGGTCATGGGCTGAATAGGTCGTAGCCACTAGCTAAGAGAGTTCATGCAAAGGCCATGAGAGAGGCAAAGGATTCATTGGCCAAGGGAAGACGTGGCGAGCCATGCAGGCGATCATCGACCAGGAAAGGTGCACCGACCAACCAGAGAAGTCACCAGCAAAGAAGCCGGCGAGATATTCTAGCCAAGCTAGTTGAAGGCCTAGTCAGCAGAAGACAACCCTAGGCGGAGGGAAAAAATCCAGGTAGCCCCCAAGGAAGTGGGTAGAAATCCAGGCAGCCTCGAGAAGCAGGCTGAGATCCGGGTAGCCTTGAGTAGATTCGAGCAGAGGGTCTGGGCAACATATTTGATTTTTTTAGCAGGTTGTAGATATGGCTACAACATGATTGCGATTTGAGGATAGGTTGAATAGGGTTTTCAACTATAGTCCTTGAAAGGAGAAAATCATGTTGGTTTTGATGGAGAATTTTCTAATACTCAGATCACTCCTCCAATAGATTTGGCACAATTAGTCATCCATAATTAAAAGGATGTGAAAGTCAGGCACATAATTCTAGATGGAGTAAAGAATCATTTGATCCCTCATTTATCTGGAAAGAACACTGCTAGGGAAATGTGGGAGGCTCTTAAGGGTTTATTTCAAAGTAAAAATAAGAATCGCAAAATGGTGCTAAGAGAGAAGCTCATAGAAACAAAGATGACATGATCATACATGATGACGACCTATCTCACCCGGATCCAACATGTTTGAGATGAACTAGATGCAATTGGGGAGACAACAAATGATTCATAATTGGTGAGGAGGATACTCAAAGGACTCATGAAGGAGTGGACATCGTTCATCAAAGGGATTGTGGCACGTGAGAAGCTTCTTTATTGGATGAGGTTGTGGGATGACTTTGTTTAGGAAGAACTTCGAGATGAAGATATGAATAGAGGCCAAAAAAAGTTTGATGATGAGAACATTGCTCTTGCTAGCCAGGAAAAGAAGGGAAAGTTCAAGAAGATTGCTAGTAGAGAGTCTACCTCTCAAGACGACTAAAAGAAATATGTGAGCAAATTCAAGTTCTTTGCATGTCACAAGTTTGGGCATTATGCATGTCAATGTCGAAACAAGAAAAATGGTGGAAACAAGATGCAACTAGAGGTAGTTTCTTTGGCAAAGGCTCAAGTGGATGAGTTTGTCAAGAATTTTGAGAACGAGTTCTTACTTGTTTTTCATCTTTCCTCAGGCACCATATCAGTTGGTGCATGGCTACTAGATAGTGGAGCCACATGTCATATGACAAGAGAACGAGATTTGCTTGAGAGTTTCATAGAGTCATATGCATACGTGCATGTGGAACTTGGTGTGGGTACCAAGCATGTAGTAAAAGGATCTAGGACAATGACATTCCAAATGGAGTCAAGATGCGTGTTGAGAGTAATGAACGTGTCATGAGTGCCAGAACTGAGGAGGAGTGTGCTCTCAGTCTCATCGATTGAGAAGAAGGGCTTTGACGTATTATTCCAGGATGAACAAGTGTTGATCAAGCCTAGAGGATCTAGCTCAGACACAACAATGGTTTTTTGGAGTTACAGGGAGCAACTTGTATAAGCTAAAGGGCCAACCTATGCGAGCAATAGAAAGCAACAAAATGACAGAGACCAAGGAGCAGATAGCTCCGAAGGTTGAACAACTCAGAGGGAGTCAGCGTTCAAGTTTAAGTGGGAAGGAGCAACCTTCCAAGTCTATTAAGAAGGATTCATGGTACAAGATGACCATTTAGGATGCTCAGGAGCAAGAGGGTTCTAGGAGCAAGTTCAAAGGAGACAAGTCAAAGAAGAGTTCAAGCGAAATGGCAAGGATAAATTTTTGTTCAGAGGGAGCAATGAATCAAGTGGTTTGGAGAAAATCCATGGTAGAAGATCTAATAGTGAAGACAGAACCCCTTCGGGTGGCAAAAGTACCTTCCTTGCTAAGAGAGTGTTAATGTATTTAGCATCGAATAGGTACTTTCATATTGGCTCGATATCTAGCATGTGGAAGTTGTCACTAATACCTCTCAGGGCTTAGGGAATTTAATTTAATTGAGTAATAATTAAAGTAAATGCCTTGTAATAATTAATGTGAGTTTAATTAAGTTAAATGTCTAAGTTTTTGCATTAATAACTTAAGTGATTTAATCCTAGTCATTAGATCTAAAGTGAAAGTGAGATTTAATCTTAGTCTTTGATCACTTTAGAGATCTAGGGTTTTGGATTTAGAATTAACTCAACATTATAAAATGTAGCCTAAGTGGGAGGATGAGATACACACAAAGTGAGGAGATCTCATTGATTGGGTGATGAGGACATTTCATCCAAGTGTGAGTTTAGAGTCAGAGGAAAGGAGATAGCAACGAGATAGGCTAGGCTATTTGTTGTTATTGTATTTTTCTCATATGGGCCATTATCCTAGGAAAAAAAGGAGAAAATGGGCAACAAGGGAGATAACAACCAGGAAGACTATGTTATTTGATGTTATTGTATTTTCCTCATATGGACCATTATCCCAGGACACAATGAGGTAAGCTAGGGGATTTGTTGTTATTGTATTTTCCTAACGAAAACCAAAAAAATTATCTAATAAAATCAACTAAGGTGTTGGTTTCCCATAGGGATCTATCCAAGAGTGTTTACCTATAAATGTCGTGTGCAATGTGTATGGTTTCGTATTTGATTTATTTGTAATGTTTGGTTAAAAACTGGTTTCGTATTTATGCTTCCGCTGATTTATTTGTAATGTTTGGTTAAAAAATGGACCGTACTTTTATTCGAATTAATTTGCTTAATAAGTTTTTACAACAAATATTAAACTAGGGAATAATTGATGAGAGTTGGATTGAAAAAACAACGTGAACTCCAATTTTCTCTTTCTTAAGTCATCTTAAGGTCACCCTACCTTCGC
>JZKD02S0782798.1:113312-126503 GCA_000966675.3 Picea glauca
CGAGAGTCAATTTGTACGTCACGATCTTAGGATCTTATGAGGTCGTGATCGGTATGGATTGGTTGGAGACGCATGAGGCGATTCTCAACTGTAAGACGAAACGGTTGAGCTTGGTAAGGAAAAAAAAAATTGATGTCTTATAGGCCTAACAAGAATTCACTAATATATTCCCACCTTTTAGTTTCTACCTCTATCCCCCAAGATCCAAAGACGAAATTTTCAATCGATTTTCTTTTGCAAGGGGAGAGTATTTGAGGTGACTTACATGAAGACAACTTGTCAATTTTGTTGTCACTAATCGCATCCAAACTCTTTTTCTTGTTTACACCTGAGATTGTCAGTTACTCCTTTGACTCCAGTGGTAAAATTCGAAGGTTTCTCATCACCCTTTTGTTTCCATCTTCATCATGTCCTCTTTGAAGATTAGGGGTTTCCACCAATTACACTCCCAACACCTTTGGCTAAGTTTTTTGTATCCACACCTTCCTCTAGAAAGGGTATGTGCATTTTTCTACTAAATTCCCATGGCTATGGCATCTTCCACACTAACAGAGAGTGCCTTCATAGTACAAAGTGAGCTAATAATGGTTTATTCCACACTTAATTACCATTTTCGCTAATCCCTTTATTGTCTCTAAACCCACTAGAATTCTTGCCATCCCATAATATGTTGTATCTCAGAAGGAGTAGCCAACTTCATAGTAGGAGCCAAAAGTGTTCCCAATTTCTTTGAACACATCTTCAAACCATAAAACCAAAGGAAGGCATGAAATGAAAAACATGATTGGAAGGATATCGACTCATGCATTTTTGGCGTCGAAGTCCACATTGCATTTTTCAAGAATAAATTTTTAGAACACCACTTACATCTATTGTGCATAATATTGTTTACCTCAACCACCAATTTGAACACCCAAACTAGCCACCCTTTTCCAAAGTCATAAAGCAAGGAGGGTATCCAACCACAGGTTCAAAGTTTACCTTGGTCCACTCCTTAAGACTACCCCCATTCATTTTTTTCCCAAGAAACTAACCAAAAACCGCTCGTTCTTCAAGTTCCATCACATCATTGAGCCTAGTTGTGGCTCCTTAGGTCAGGTTTATCGACTCCTCAATATTTTTCGTACATTTTTGTTTCTTGGGTCTCCTTTCTCCTTCTAAAGAAAGGTTCCCTTGACTCCAAACTTCAATTGTAGTAAAGCCACTCATGAGGGAAAGATCCAAAGATTTCCCAATGAAACCTTCCTTTGGTTTTTTTGAAGACAAACCAAAACAATTGCAAAATGAAAATGTGAACTTCCCATTGAAAGCCAAATTTGAATCATTAGTAACAATACCTTTGTAATGGTGAGTAAATGATTTGGCATCCTTCGTCCAATGGAATGATAGACTTGGAAATGTTGTATCCTCTCCATTGTGTGTCACAGGAGGTGTGGTTGAAACAACATTAATTCCCTCGACATAACCAACTCTACATTCATGTGCCCTCACCTCCAGCTTGGATTCCACCTTGGTATCAAGTTTGGATAGCCCTTGAGCCAACTCACTGAGTATGTGCATTGTGTACTCCAATAGGTCTGCCCCCATATTGTACCTCCCTCCTACACCCTCAATTGACCCAAAAGAGCATGGAAGAGAGCTCGACCAGAACGACTAACCCTCCAACAAGTTAGTTAAGTAATCCACAATTTCCTCTTCCTTGTTGATGTATTTAGCATTGCACATGTACTTCCACATTGACTTGGTGTCTAGAATGTGGAAGTCATCATTGATACCTTTCAAGACTTAGGAAATTTACTTTAATTGAATAATAATTAAAGTGAATGCCTTGTAATGATTAATGTGAGTTTAATTAAGTTAAATGCCTAAGTTTTTGGAATTAGTAACTTAAGTGAGTTAATACTAGCCATTAGATCTACAGTGAAGGTGAATGTGAAATTTAATCTCATCCCTTAATCAATTTAGAGGTCTAGGGTGTTGGATTTAGGGTTAACTCAATGTTATAAAGTGTAGCATGAGTGAGAGGATGAGACTCATGTAGGGTGAGGAGATATCATAGATTGGGTGAGGAGGAAATTTCATCCAAGTGTGAGTGGGCAAGGTCATAGGAAACAAGCAAAGGGGAAACAAAGGAGATAGTAGCCAGGTAGGCTAGGCTATTTGTTGCTATTGTATTTTCCTCAAATGGGCCATTATCCTAGGACGATAACCCAAGAATTTATCTAATAAAACCAACTTAGGTTTTGGTTTTCACTTCGGGGTTTTCCCTAGGGTGTTTATCCAGAAATCTTGCGTGCAATGTGTATGGTTTCTTATTTATGCTTCACTGATTTATTTGTAATATTTGGTTAAAACATCAGTCATGATTTTATTCAGATTAATCTGCTTAATAATTTTTTACTGTAAGAATTAAACTAGGAAGTAATTATCAGGAGTTGGGTTGAGAAATTAACATGGTTTCAAAGCTGAGACACTGAAGAAAAAAAAACTAGATTTGCACAGTTGTGAGTTTGCATCATCGGAAATTGTTTTGTCTCATTATAGGTCTACTGGAAATTTTTATTTTGCAGGCTCAGTTGCAAGTTAAAAATAAATTTAAAATGGGGGGGAATTCATACAACCGTTGTATGAGTGGTACATCATACAGTCGAGTGTGTTGCAGTCTACGTGGGAACAGAGAACCGTTAACAAAGTGTGATCCACACAGGAAACAAATGTTGAAGTCGTGGGACTGTAGATCATAGAGATATGGTCCATGAGTTGTGACATGGGTTGTTGGGAGTTGCAAAGGGTAACATTTGTGTGGAGCAGTGGGTAGTCGGTTGAGAAGAGTGTCCACAGTGTATAGGTGATGACCAAGGCATAGGAGACATGGGTTGAGGAGCGGCAGAAGGCTAGCTGCCATATTGTTGTTGCAGCCACACATATTTGCAGAGGGCTCGGGCGCTTGGGAAAGACCACATAACAAGTTGCAGACGTGTGAGCAAAGGAAATAAGAGGTGGTAAGGTTGCACACAAGGGTCATGGAATCGTTGTAGCTGCTAGGAGTAAGGTTGTGGGATGAATAGGTCGTAGCCACCAGTTTAGAGAGGCCGCATGAAGGCCAAGAGAGAGGCGAAGGATTCATTGTACAAGGGAAGACGTGGCAAGCCATGCAGGCAGTGGTCAGCCAGGAAAGGTGCACCGACCAGCCAAAGAAGTCGCCAACACAACAGGTGGCGAGAAAGGCTAGCAAGGCCAACTGAGGACCCAGCCAATGGAAGATAGCCCTAGACGGCGAGAAAAAATCAAGGTATCCCTAGGGAAGTGGGTAGAAATCCGAGCAACCCTGGAAAGCATGTTGAGAACTGGGCAGTCTCGAGTAGGTTCAAGCAGTGGTTCTTGGCAGCATATTTGATTTTTTTTAGCAAGTTGTAAAGATGGCTACAACAGGATTGCGATTTGAGGATAGGTTGAATGGGGTTTCCAACTATAGTCCTTGAAAGGAAAAAATCATGTTGGTGTCGATGGAGAACAAGATTTGGGAATTTTTAAATACTCAGATCACTCCTTCAATAGATCTGGCACAACTTGTCATCCATAATCAGAAGGATGTGAAAGTCATGCACATAATTCTAGATGGAGTAAAGAATCATTTGATCCCTCATTTATCTGGAAAGAACATTGCCAAGGAAATGTGGGAGGCTCTAAAAGGTTTATTTCAAAGTAAAAATGAGAATCGCAAATGGGCGCTAAGAGAGAAGCTCATAGACACAAAGATGACATGATCATACACAATGACAACCTATCTCACCTAGATCCAACATGTTTGAGATGAAATGGTTGCAATTGGGGAGACAATAGATGATTCATACTTGGTGAGAACGAAACTCAAAGGATTCATGAAGAAGTGGACATTTTTCATCAAAGGGATTGTGGCACGTGAGAAACTCCCTTATTGGACGAGGTTGTGGGATGACCGTTAAAGTTTCTTCTATTATTAGGTTACTTTCAATTTACTAGATAACAATAGCATAGATAGGATCACTGAGAGAAACACAAACACAAGAGTACACAAGAATTTTTCCTGGGAAACCCTCAAGGGGAAGAAAACCAAGAAAAAATTCCTTAATATAGATAGCCAATACAATGCCAAGACAATGAACCAAGCAATACAAAAATTCCTCTCCCAAGGATGTGCCTCTCTCTCTCTTCCTTATTCCGGTAACTGGTAACTGCAACTTCCTTCAATACTTGTGCACTAGATGAGTGCGATGAGTGTGTGTCCAAATGAGGTGTTGACCTCTCTTATTTATACAATCTGGCAGGTGTTGAACAAGTGTCTTTTCACTGGTAGGGCCGACTTCTCATTCGGGGTGGTTATAACCACTTTAATATATTCTGGCTGGACTGACTTCTCATTTTGGGTGGTTATAACCACTTTAATATATTCTGGGGCTGTCTTTTCATTTAGCCTATTACAATTAGGGTTTGACCAATCCGCAAAAGGGGATTTGGTCAATTATAATGCCCAACGTGATCAATCCACAAAAGGGGATTGATCTAATCCATAATAAATATATTTTATCTTTATCCACAAAAGGGGATATGAATATTCTTTGCAGTTACACAATATTTTAACACTCCCTCTTAACAAGAAGGATATTCTTTATCTTTTGATAGGTCACCGAATGTCAACATCAACCAGGTAGCAGCATCCACTGGATAACATCATCAACTGGGCAACATTATCAACTGGGTAACATCATCAACTGGATAATAGGAGGCATCAATATAATCCACTTAGTCATCTAGCATCATGATCACTGACTGGCATATCTATAAATCATTAGAAGTTTTGTCTCTTTATATTTGCACAGAAAACACTCTTTCTTTCTTTCATCTTCATGTAGAAGATACTTCTTTCTTATCTTCACACATACGATGTCGTATCTTCACACAGAAGATATTCTATGAGTTTTGCCTTTCCTTTTATGTTCTCCCTTCTCTTGTAGTCATATATCTCACCCATCCACTGGGGAGGACTACTGCCATAGCTTCACTCCTAGTCATCCCACATGAACTAGAGAAGCTAAGATGCTAGCTTGGGCAAGAATAGACTCCCTTTCCATGATCCACGCAGGATCACGACAAAAACCTCAAGAGCCAACTAACCATTCCGCATAGTCAAGGTTTGTGTTCTAGGCTACTCCATCCTTGGCCAGAGGAGAGTATATTCCCACTGCCCCTTGGAGAAACATCTGCATTCCTCTCTACGAGGGTGGTCACACCCCTCTCTATGAGGGTATTCTAGCATGTCCCTAGAGTATCCAAAACTCAACACTTGGACAAAGGCCAACCTTGGAAAATTTCTCATTCCCCTTCTCTACGAAGGTCTCTTCTTTTTCTCCTTCTCTGCGAAGGTCTACCTGTGGGATTTCTCATTCCTTCTCTATGAAGGTCTAGCTATGGGATCCAAAAAAATCTCTTGTGGTCCAAAATATTTCAATGGTATAATACCATGCTACCCATATGTTAGGCACCATCCATCTACTGGATAATTTTTATCTTGATCAAAATATTTGGGCACTATCCATCTGCTTTCCTAACTGCATCAAATCATGATCTTCTATTTCGAACTCAGAGACATAGCTCCCTCTTGCACCAAACTGATAGTTTCTAATCATCATCTTTGAATTTCTCTTCTGTAATATCCTGGGTGCCTTCTTGAGTTAGGATATTTCTTTCTTTCTTTCTTCATACTGGATCAACCTACTCCCTCTACATCTATAAGAATGATACTGGAGCAACCTATAGTTACCTTCATCTCATCCACTATATCTGAGTATCCATATTTTTCTTCATCTTGAATATTTCTTCTTTGCATCTTTAGGAGCCTCCTGCTCCTATATAAATACTAGATATTGTTTGGTCTTTACTGACTTTCATCATATCATACGTCCTTCTCGTGATGTCCAACTTCTACAAGTCACGGCATAAGTTCTTTCTTCCTAGACTTGTAAACTTACTTACAGTATGATTTCTTTGTCACTCTCATGAGTGATCATACATGAAATAAATATTTTATCCTCTTTCTTCATCCTCTTATTTTTTCTTTTTCCTGTGAAAGATGCTCTCTTTAGCTTGGCTCTGATACCATGTTAAAGTTTCTGCTATTATTAGGTTACTTTCAATTTACTAGATAACAATAGCATAGATAGGATCACTGAGAGAAACACAATCACAAGAGTAAACAAGCATTTATCTTGGGAAACCCTCAAGGTGAAGAAAACCAAGAAAAACTTCCTTAATATAGATAGCCAAGACAATGCCAAGACAATGAACCAAGCAATACAAAAATTCCTCTCCCAAGGATGCGCCTCTCTCTCTCTTCCTTCTTCCGGAAACTGGTAACTGTAGCTTCCTTCAATATTTGTGCACTAGATGAGTGAGCTGAGTGTGTGTCCAAATGAGGCATTGGCCTCTCTTATTTATATAATCTGGCAGATGTTGAACAAGTGTCTTTTCACTAGCAGGGCCGACTTCTCATTCTGGGTGGTTATAACCACTTTAATATATTCTGGCTAGGCCGACTTCTCATTTTGGGTGGTTATAACCACTTTAATATATTCTGGGGGGCTGTCTTTTCATTTATCCTATTACAATTAGGGTTTGACCAATACACAAAAGGGGATTTGGTCAATTACAATGCCCAACATGATCAATCCACAAAAGGGGATTGATCTAATCAATAATAAATATATTTTATCTTTATCCACAAAAGGTAATGAGAATATTCTTTGCAGTTACACAATATTTTAACAATGACTTCGTTTGGAAAGAACTTAGAGATGAAGATCTGAATAGAGGCCGAGAAATTTTTGATGATGAGAACATTTCTCTTGTCAGCCAAGAAAATTAGGGCAAGTTCAAGAAGATTGCTAGTAGAGAGTCTACCTCTCAAGATGACAAAAAGAAAGACGTGAGAAAATTCAAGTGCTTTGCATGTCACAAGTTTGGGCATTATGCATGTCAATGTCCAAATGAGAAGAATGGTGGAAAATAGGCACAACCAAAGGTAGTTGCATTGGAAAAGGCTTAAGTGGATGAGTTTGCCAAGAAGTTTGAGAAAGAGTTCTTACATGTTTTCTATTTTTCCTCAGGCATCACATCAATTGGTGCATGGCTACTAGATAGTGGAGCCACATGTCATATGACAAGAGCATGAGAGTTTTTCGAGAGCTTCAAACTCATATGTGCATGTGGAACTTGGTGTGGGCACCAAACATGCAGTAAAGGGATCTCGGACAATGTCATTCCAAATGGAGTCAAGAAGCATGTTAAGAGTAATGAATGTGTTATGGGTGTCAGATCTTAAGAGGAGTGTGCTCTCAGTCTCAGTGATAGAGAAGAAGGGATTTGACGTATTATTCTAGGATGGACGGGTGTCGATCAAGCCCAGAGAATCTAGCTCAGACACAACAATGTTTTTTGGAGTTAGAGGGAGCAACATGTATAGGATAAAGGGATAGCCTATGCGAGAAATGGAAAGCAACACAATGACAGAAAATAAGAAGTAGATAGATCTAAAGGTTGAACAAATCAGAGGGATTCAAACTTCAAGTTCAAGTGGGAAGGAGCAGCCTTCCAAGTCTATCAAGGAGTCATGGTACAAGATGACCATGTAGGATGCTTAGGAGCAAGAGGCTTCTATGAGCATTGACACACACCCACTACGATAACCTGGATTTTTTGTCTTTTCTTCGAGGGACATAATCCCCGAATTTCTATGGGGCCTAGCACAAACCATCCCTTCCCTTATCCTCCTCCATGTGATCGTTGGATATGACCACAGGCCTTACCAAAAAGGCGCTTCCATCTTTCGCGTTTCGGGATTTCTGTGTGCGAGCTCTCCCCAGCTCCCTGTCCCTTGAAATGTTGAAACTCGAAATGGGGTTAACGAGCTCCTTGGCTCCCCTTTTTCCTACTCCATGTGACCACCTCAGTGAACACACACTAACACCAAATGGTGCCACCGGAACTTGAATTTTGAGATTCCTGTTGCAAGGAAACCTTGTTCCTTCAATCCCCGAAACCCGAAAGCCCGGTATCATCCGGATCTACGGTCTAGATCATTGACTTGATCAACGGCCCAGATTAAATCCCAGCATTCTACCTTTCAATATTCTGGTGGGGTCTTCACTCCTATTTCCCCGATCTCCAGAACCCTAGTGGCTTTAGATCTTCGCCACGCATCCTCTACAAATGGATGGTCCAGATTCTTTCAGGACCCGAAATGTCGATTCCCAAGTTTATACCCTTGATTAACTGCTAGCGCCTACCTCCTCCTTCTACCACATGTCCCTTTAATGTGACCTAGGGCTCATCCATAGAGTGCATCGGGGTTTCGTATACCAAGATTTCGTGACTTGCAAAGATGAGGGGTCTTGCCCTCTGATTTCCCAGATGCCGAAACGTCGAAACTTATTCACACTAAATCGGCTCATCCATAGAGCACGTCGGGGTTTTGTATATCGAGATTTCGAGACTTGCGAAGACGAGAGGTCTTGCCCTCTGGTTTCCCGAATGTCTTAACGCTGAAAATTATTCACACTAAATCGGTGGTCCAGATCACTCATATATCAACAACATGATCACATCACGATTTCGTGAATCGTGAGTTCATGCGGTCTTACCCTTGACCACTCCAAGTTGCGAGTCAACAAAATGTTTCCCAACTACCATGTGTCATGTGTCGATGGATGGTTCTGAATACTTCGGGACTTTCAGGACTTCGTCGAGTCCACTCTCTTGCCTATGCAAGGGTTGAGATCGACGGTCAATAGAGCTCCGACAGATCCTTGGATCTACGGTCCTGGATCCCATCGCTACTTGCAAAGGATGAAGGGGTCGAGGTATTGACGCCTGCACTCCTCCTTTAGATCCATAGGTCTTGACAAATCTGGGGTATTTCCGAAAGGATTCCGAACCATTCGTCTACCAAACGATGGGGTATTCTCTTTCGATAATTGGACTTGCTATCCTTTTTGAGCTTGATTCATGAGATTCAACCTCTCGGGGCTTCGAACTCCCATGACTTAAAAACCTAAGAGAACTACTCTTTCTTGTACAAGGTTTCCAGACCCAGGTCATCTGGACCTTCAGATGATTCTTGGGTAATTATCCCTAGGCTTGGTGACCTGACTGAGATGCCTTCCTAATTCGCCGAGCTATGAACTTTGTGACCAGGGTAAAGTAAACTCATGGGTTTTCTATAACAATAGTCTTTTCAAGGAACTCACTCCGACTCTGAAATGTGGGGAAACTCCCTAGAAAAAGGTGCCTTCAAGAAATTAAACTAGGACCGAGCGCGAGTCAAGTAGATGGGACAATTCTCAAGAGAACGAATTCGTATTTTGAACTTATTCATTCTATACATAAACTGATTATGATTATATATAAGTATAATCATGCATCTATTATTCCCAATCAAAACACAATGCAATCACTTCTATATAGAGACCATTTATGAGCATATATATTATAAACATGAGCATGCATCCAGGATATTCAATTCAAAATACAAGACATAAACACTTATCAGAAACACCAGGCGTGACGCGACTGTTGAGAAGGGTGCTCGTTTCCACTCAACCGTAGGCTTAGTGACTCCAAACAGATTTACCACTAGCCACCCCTGAGCTAGACCACGATGCTTGAGATTCAGTCTCCTACTTCCATCTCAAAAGAATTCAAGGACGAAGGTTACTCTCTTTCTCCTCTATTTAGAACTCCCTGTATTTCCAGAGTTCCTCCCGGTTATCTTCCACGATCCCTTTCTCCCGTATTCTCTCCCCTATTCCCCACTTCCTTTCTTTTCTTTTCTGCAAGATTGTGTGTGGCACGAATTCCCCCACCCATGGTCAGGTATGAGAGCTTCTACATATGGGTGGTTCACCCCCATCCCCTCATTAACTCTTAAGGAGCCTCCCCACCTACCATCCTGACGGGTAATTCATTCCAGGGTTAGAGAGTTGCTCTTGGTCTTTGAGCAAGTAAAAACCAATATGGTATTGGTTCGGTGGAAGTTAACACAACCATTCCAGGTCCCTTCCACCACCTCTCATTAGCCATCATGGTATCTTTTAGCACATCCCCTCCCAGCAATCATGCAACTTGTATTCATAACATAATTTACATTCATCGACCTTTTATACAAAGGTCTGTCAAATTAAACATTCACATCTTTGAGTTTGCCATAGTTCTCGGCCAATATAATTATTTTTACAAGCTGGGGGAAACAGGGTGTTACAATTCCCTCCCCCTTAATCGGGATGTTCTATCTATCAATATGATGTGTATGTACAGAAGTAAACAAAATCGGATATGCATGTTTCATGGCATCTTCTATTTCCCACGTAGCCTCATCTGGGCCAAAATGTTTCCACTGCACCTTGACTTGTGCAATGGTTCAGTTCCTGAGTGGGGTTTCCTTTATGTCCAGTATGCATTGAGGTTCTGGTAGGTATTCTCCCTCTGGTTCCACCTGGATCACAGACCAATCAATTATATGATTAGAATCATGTACATATTTCTTCAATAATGAAACATGGAAAACATTATGTGCTTTTACTGTGAGAGGAAGTGCTAGCCTATAGGCTACAGGTCCCACTCTATCTAGAACTTCAAAGGGTCCACAATACCGAGGTGAAAACTTGGCACAAGATCCCATCCTTAGGAAACTCTTCCTGGGCCTAACTCTGAGATATACATGGTCTCCCATCTTGAATTCTCTTGGAGTTCTCTTTCATTCGACGTAACTTTTTTGTCTGTTCTGAGCAACCTTTAAATTTTGTTTTATCTGAGTCACTTGTTGTTCTATTTCTTTCAACATGTCGGGTCCAATAGTAACTTTGTTCATGGGATTAATCCAACTGACTGGAGTGTTGCATGTTCTACCATAGAGGACTTCGAAAGGGCTCATATTCATAGATTCTTGGTAGCCATTGTTGTAGGCGAATTCCACCAGGGGCCGGTAATCTTCCCACTTTTTAAGTTGATGCATTACATGCATCCTTAGCATGTATTCTAATATTTGGTTCACTCTTTCCATCTGTCCATCAGTTTGAGGATGATAGGTTGTGCTAAAAAATAATTTGGTCTCCAGATCAACCATCAAGTATTTCCAAAAGTTGGAAGTAAATTTCGCGTCTCTATCAGACACAATTTCTTTAGGCATACCATGTAGTCTCAATATCTCCTTCATGAATATGTTGGCAATGTCTATTGCCTTGCAAGTCGACTTGATGGGGATAAAACGAGCGGACTTGCTCAGTTTATCCACCACTACCATGATGGTGTCATTCTGTTTGGTTGATGTTGGTAATCCGGTGATGAAATCCATGGAAATGGTTTCCCATTTCCATTCCGGGATTGGTAGAAGTTGTAATAATCCTACTGGGTGTCGGTGTTCTGCTTTAACCTGTTTTCATTCTATGCATTTGGCTAAGTACTCAGCTATGTCTTTCTTCAATCTAGGCCAATAGAATTGTTTCTTGATGGGCGTGATCATCTTTTGGAATCTTGGATGACCAGTATATGGTCTTGTATGTAGTTCATCCATTATGAACCTCTTCAAGTCGTCACAATCTGGAATATACAATTTGTTTCTGTAAGTTAGCAAGCTTCCATCTATCATCTGGTAGCCTTCATACTTTATCCCTGTGGGTTCTTGCTCCAGGTACGAGGTCACGGTCTGGAAGAATGTGTTTGTTTCTTGTGCATTCTTAACTCTTTCCCCGACGTTGGTCTCGCAGGTGCTCACTGTTTCCAGATGAATTGTTTTCATACTTTTGCTAAGGGCATTGGACACCTTATTTTCCTTTCCCTTGATATGTTTGATTTCAAAATAAAACTCACTAAGAAGGGACATCCACCTAGCTTGTCTATCATTGAGTTTTGGTTGGTCAAACAGATGTCGCAATCCACACTGGTCTGTCATGAGTATGAATTTCCTTCCTAGGAGGTAATGCCTCCACATTTTCAAGGCATGCACTATGGTGGCCAACTTTAGATCATGGGTCACATAGTTGGATTCACGCTCATTCAATTTTTGGGATTCATAGCAGACTACACTTCCTTCTTGCATAAGGACTCCCCCGATCCCTTCCTTATGGGCATCTGTGCACACGAGGAAGTCATTTTCGGGATCAACGATCTTCAGCACAGGTGCATGGGTCAGAAGGTGTTTCAGGGATTGAAATATTTCTTCATATTCTTGTGTCCACGTGAATTTAGCTTCCTTCTTCTGGAGGGAAGTAATTGGACAACCAATCTTGGAGAATCCTTTTATAAATCTCCTATAGTATCTTGCTAAGCCCATAAAGGATCTGATATCCGAAACGTCCTTTGGAATAGTCCATTCCATGATAGACCAGATCTTGTCAGGGTCTACTACTACTCCTTTTTCAGATATGACATGGCTGATGGCAAATTTATGAGGGTCTACTAAATTTATGCGGCATAGAGCTAATGTTCTCTTAGCACTTGAAGCACAAGTCTAAGATGTTCCTCATGTTCCTCTCTATTCTTGGAGTAAATTTGGAGTAAATTAATATATTGTCAATAAAAACCAGTACAAATTTGTCTAGGAATTTGCTGAGCACATTGTTCATCAAGCACATAAAAGTGGCAGGGGCATTGGTTAATCCAAATGGTACTACCACAAACTCATAGTGACCATATCTCGTCCTGAAGGCAGTTTTTTGGATGTCTTCGCCCTTGATTCGGACTTGATGGTATCCAGATCTCAAGTCAATCTTTGAGAAGATGGAAGCACCTCCCAATTGATCGAACAAGTCATCAATTCGAGGTAAGGGGTACTTGTTCTTTATGGTTACCTTATTGAACTGTCTATAATCTATGCACAGTCGGAGGGTACCATCTTTCTTCTTCACAAACATAATTGGTGCTCCCCATGGGGAAACGTTGGGTCGGATATAGCCTTTGTCCATCATTTCTTTTAGTTGTAATTTAAGCTCAACTAGCTCAGGTGTGCTCATCCTATAGGGTGTCCTAGACATGAGCACTACTCCTGGTGCAAGCTCTATCAAGAAGTCAATGTCCCTTCTCAGAGGTAAACCCGGTAGCTCTTATAGAAACACATATCTTTATTCTCTTAGTGTGGGGTGATCTTTGAGGCTTGGTTTTTCA
>JZKD02S0782798.1:126553-136982 GCA_000966675.3 Picea glauca
GCAATACTTTCTCATTTGAAGGGATGATATTCGTCTCACCGAGACAGGTTTTTGGATCCCTCGAAGGGTTATCCTTCTTCCTTCTTCACTTACACATTCTAAGGTTTTATGGTAATAGCCAGTCCATACCAATCAATAGGTCATATGATCCCAGGGGTAGTATGTTAAGGGTTGCTTGGGCGGGGAATTCACCCATAGTGAATTGGCAAGTTGGTATGACCTCTGCTACCTTTCTTTTGGTTCCAGTGGATAACTGTACCAACCATGGCTTGACGTGTTTATGTGGTTGTAATTTACACTTATCAATAGCCTTAGGAGCTATATAACTCAAATTTGAATCAGGGTCAATTCGAATAGACACTAGATGGTTGGTGATCATACCGTCCATCTCCACCACTGAAGCTTGGTGATCAGCTTGTTTATTATCCATGGCTGCATAAATTTGTGGCATACTCCTGGCCACGTCATTGACAGTGGTAGCTTCTTGAACGTTGTAAATTCTCCGACTGTTCTGTTGTCGGTGTAGGAAGTCCCTCAATAGATGTTCTTCTCCATAACCCTAACATTTCAAGGGTTCTCTCTTTGGGTTATCAATCTTTCCTGGGGTAGATCCAAAAGGTTTATTTTTGCTTTGGGAGGGGAATTTCTGCTGGTGTACACTTCGGCTTGGGAATCTCATCCTTGATTCCTTTTATAGTTTTTAATTCTTGGGGATTTAAACCCCTTTTTCTAGAATCCCAAACTATTCTTCTGCTTCTAGCCTTTGCGAGGATCTGTCCGATGCCTAAGTTGTTCATAACAATATCTTGCCTTTCAGATTGTGTCTTCTAGGGTCTTTAGCTTGTCAAACTCAATCCTATTCTAATAGTCCTTAGGTAGTCCATTGACAAGTCATTGCACCTTTTCCTTTTCTGCTTTTATATAGGGTACGTACCTCAGCAACTCGAGGAATTTGCTGACATATTCCTCTATGGTGAGTTTCCCTAGCTTGAGTTCATAGAACTCTTTAGTCTTTTCGTCGAAATACTTTTCCAATAGATACCTCTTCCTGAAGTATTTCTCAAACCATTCCCAAGATAGGTCTTCTTTGTGAATCCCTTTTATGTTCTTAAGGTCTTCCCACCAAATGGAAGCCTTCCCATTCAAGTTGAAAGTGGCTACTCGGGCCTTCAAGTTTTCTGAGAAGTCATGGACTCTGAAATACTTCTTTAGTCCAAGCAGCCAGGCCTCTGTTTCCTCTCCCTTCTTTATTTCACCATCGAAAGAGGATGGTTTGGCCTTCTTGAATTCTTCGAGATTATGATTTTTGGAATGATTTCACTTCTTCTGTTTTCTTTAGGAATAAGAACTAGTTCTGCTACTAGAAGATTCCTCTGAATCGCCAGTTTCCTTTCCAGAGGAATCATCAGATGCTTGTCCCTCATCTTTGGGGTGGACCTTTCTTGAGGTTCTCTTCCCAGTGTGGCCACTTAAAAGACCACGTTTCCGTATCTCAGGTGGACTTTGACTTTTCTTTGTATGTCGTTATTCCACGTGACTGGTATCAGGTCCATGCTGCAATTGTATTTGTATGTCGAATAAACTCTACAACAAGACTGCATTAATTTCCATTTGCTTCTCTTTCTCTTTTATCAACCTCTCGTTGTTGACCTTGCAGCTCTGTAGTTCGACCATGAGGCTTCTCACAGTCTTAGCTAGATCTGGAAGGGTCTCTATCACTCTCCTTTCGTCAGACTCTTCATATCTATTATGGGAGCCATCCCCCACTTCATGGTGTGTCACCATTCTATGCATCTGCAGTTTCCCGCAGTTGATCATCCGCTTGTTGTGCAGGAAAAACACTTGTTGTTAGTCAACATTATATTCATTCACAATCATATCATAATTCATATTTTTCAAATGCATACACACAATAAGGATTTTCATTCTTGACTTCGAATTTTGATAAAGGGGGTTAGGATAGAGAGTTACTCCTTTTAAGAGTACTTCAAATGGATTTTCTGCGCAACTCATTCATGAGCCCAAGCAGGTCAAGTGTTATAACCATGCTCTGATACCAATTTGACACACACCCACTACGACAACCTATATTTTTCGTCTTTTCTTTGAGGGATAGAATCCCCGAATTTCTATGAGGCCTAGCATAGACCATCCCTTCCCTTATCCTCCTCCATGTGATCGTTGGCTATGACCATAAGCCTTACCAAAAAGGTTCTTCCAGATTTCGCGTTTCGAGATTTCTGTGTGCGAGCTCTCCCTAGCTCCCTGTCCCTTGAAATGTCGAAACCCAAAATGGGGTTAACAAGCTCCTTGGCTCCCAGTTTTCCTAATCCATGCGACCACCTTAGTGAACACATGCTAACACAAAATGGCACCATCAGAACTCGACTTTCAAGATTCATGTTGCAAGGAACCTTTTTTCCTTCAATCCCCAAAACCCGAAATCCCAATATCATCTGGATCTATGATCCAGATCGTCGACTTGATCAACGGCCCGGATTAAATCCTGACATTCTACCTTTTAGGATTCTGGCAGGGTCTTCACTCCTATTTCCCAGATCTCTAGAACCCCGGCAGGTTTAGATCTTCGCCACGCGTCCTCTACAAATGGATGGTCCAAATTCTTTCGGGACCCGAAATGTAGATTCCCGAGTTTAGACCCTTGATTAACTGCTATCACCTACCTCCTCCTTCTACCACATGACCCTATCCTGTGACCTAGGGCTCATCCACAGAGCACGTTGGGGTTTCGTATACTGAGATTTCGTGACTTGCGAAGATGAGGGGTCTTTCCCTCTGATTTCCCAGATGCCGAAACGTCGAAACTTATTCACACTAAACCGGCTCATCCACAGAGTGTGTCAAGGTTTCATGTATCAATATTTCATGACTTGCGAAGATGAGGGGTCTTTCCCTCTGGTTTCTCGGATGCCGAAACACCGAAAATTATTCACACTAAACCGGTGGTCCAGATCACTCATGGATCAACAACCACGATCACGTCATGATTTCGCAAATCGTGAGTTCGTGCAGTCTTACCCTTGACCACTTCAAGTCGCGAGTCAGCAAAATGTTGCCCAACTGCCACATGTCATGTGCCGATGGATGGTTCTGAATACTTCGAGACTTTCAGGACTTCGTCGAGTCCACCCTCCTGCCTATGCAAGGGTTAAGATTGACAGTCAATAGAGCTCTAACAAATCCTTGGATCTATGGTCCTAGATCCCATCACTACTTGCAAAGGATGAAGGGGTTGAGGTATTAACGCCTGTGCTCCTCCTCTAGATCCATCGGTCTTGACAAATTTGGGGTATTTTTGAAAGGATTCCGACCGTTCGTCTACCAAACGATGGGGTATTCTCTTTCGATAATTGGACTCGCTATCCTTTATGAGCTTGATTCACGAGATTCAACCTCTCGGGCCTTCGAACTCCCACGACTTCAAAACCTGAGAGAACTACTCTTTCTTGTACAAGGTTTCTAGAACCAGGTCATCTGGACCTTCAAATGATTCTTGGGTAATTATCCCTAGGCTTGGTGACTTGAGACTAAGATGCCTTCCTAATTTGTTGAGCTATGAACTATGTGACTGGGGTAAAGTAAACTCGCGGGTTTGCTATAACGGTAGTCTTTTCAAGGAACTCACTCTGACTCTGAAATGTGGGGAAACTCCCCAGAAAAAGGTGCCTTTGGGAAATTAAACCAGGACCGAGCGTGAGTCAAGTAGATGGGACAATTCTCAAGAGAACGGACTCGTATTATGAACTTATTCATTCTATACATAAACTGATTATGGTCATATATAAGTATAAGCATGCATCCATTATTCCCAATCAAAACACAAGGCAATCACTTCTATACAGAGACCATTTATGAGCATATATATTATAAACATGAGCATGCATCCAGGATATTCAATTCAAAATACAAGACATAAACACTTATCAGAAACACCAGGCATGACGTGACTGCTGAGAGGGGTGCTCGTTTCCACCCAACTGTAGGCTTAGTGACTCCAAACGGATTTACCACTAGCCACCCCCGAGCTAGAACACGATTCTTGAGATTCAGTCTCCTACTTCCAGCTCAACGAAAGTCAAGGATGAAGGTTACTCTCCTTCTCCTCTGTTCAAAACTCCCTGTATTTCCAGAGTTCCTCCCAGTTCTCTTCCGTGATCCCTATCGCGCATATTCTCTCCCTTGTTCCCCACACTTCCTTTCTTGCCTTTTCTACAAGATTGTATGTGGCGCGAATTCCCCCATCCATGGTCAGGTGTGAGAGCTTCTATGGATGGGAGGTTCGCCCCCATCCCCTGATTAACTCTTAAGGAGCCTCCACACCTACCATCCTGATGAGTAATTCATTCCAGGGTCATAGAGTTGCTCTTGGTCTTTGAGAAAGTAAAAACCAGTACGGTATTGGTTTGGTGGAAGTTAACGCAACCATTCCAGGTCCCTTCCACCACCTCTCATTAGCCATCGTGGTCTCTTTTATCACATCCCCTCCCAACAGTCATGCAACTCATATTCATAACATAATTTACATTCATCGACCTTTTATACAAATGTTCGTCAAATTAAACATTCACATCTTTGAGTTTGCCATAGTTCTTGGTTATAGTTATTTTTACAAGCTAGGGGAAACAGGGTGTTACAAGCATGTTCAAAGGAAACAAGTCTTCAAAGAAGAGTCTGAGCGAGATGGAAAGGATAACTTTTTTTTCAGGTGGATTTGAGAGCAATTATGGTAGCAACTCTGATAGTGAAGACATAACCCCTCAAAGTGGAAAAAGTACCGTCCTCACTAAGAGGGAGTATTGATGTATTTAGCATTGAATAGGTACTTCCACATTGGTTCGGTGTCTAGCATGTGGAAGTCATCACTAATACCTTTGAGGACTTAGGGAATTTACTTTAAATGAGTAATAATTAAAGTAAATGCCTTGTAATGATTAATGTTATTTTAATTAAGTTAAATGTCTAAGTTTTGGCATTAGTGACTTAAGTGAGTTAATCCTAGCCATTGGATCTAAAGTGAAAGTGAGATTTAATCTTATCACTTGATCACTTTAGAGATCTAGGGTTTTGGATTTAGGGTTAAGTCAAGATTATAAAAAGCAGTGTAAGTCAGAGGATGAGATACACACACAGTGAGGAGAGAAAGACATTTCATCCAAGTGTGAGTGGGTAGAGTCAGAGGAAAGTAGATAGAAACTAGGTAGACTAGGTTATTCATTGTTATTGTATTTTCCTCATATGGACCATTATCCTAGAACGAAAGGAGAAAAGGGGAAACAAGGGAGATAGCAGGATGGAAAGGAGCAAAGGGACAAGTACAAGGTAGGTGGCTAGGGTATTTTTTGTTATTGTATTTTCCTCATATATATGAGTCATTATCCCAAGACAAAAGACGAAAGAGGATCAAGCAGTGACATCTACAACATTCTCAACCTCCAACCATGATCGCTTTGTCAAATCTTATTCAGAAACCAGTCTAGCACAGTAACTCGCCATTTGGAGGCAGGTCGCCAAAATGAATCCACCTATTATTATTTTTGTTCAGTGTAGTTTTGTAGACACTCTCCATTTAACACCTCTGAACTTACATAATTTCTTATAAAAATATATATACTAGAATCCATGTTAACTCATTACAGGATAATCAATCCAGAATCCATGTTAACTCATCATAGCATTGAAATACTTCTCAAACATCATGATACATGTGATAACGGTGTCCATGAAGAACTATTTAAATAGCAAGAATGCCCTCTCACCATGAAATAAATAACCAATAGAAACCATATTTATCAGATTTTAAGTCGACAAAAATATTCAGATGATGGTGCTATAGGCATCGAGGGCACTGAATGAATCTAGAGAAGCCAATTCCCATAAAATATGGGAATTCATTTTACGATTAATGTGTGGTGCGAGAATGCAGTAATCCATGATAGTATTGAACATAATGAAAAACATAATTTATTTTTTTTAATTTTAGAAAACAAATCTATATATAGAAACTTATACGTTAAATGTTGTAGAAGAAACAACTTGCTGAGCTAGTGATTTCCACCCAATCGTAGATAATTTGTTTTGGACACCACCCCTACTTGGGTTATGATACAGTCATGGCCAAGTAGAAAAATAAAACTTTTAATTTCAAAATAAATAGATCCAAACCAAGTGATTTTTTTTCATGGCTAAGCTTATTGACGACATAGTAGCTCCTACATTACCTACCCCACACAATAAAAGGATTACCTTCTTCTATGATACACAGTTGTTGTGGGTGGGAAATCCCTCCTATGAACTAGCACTAAGGGTTTTATCATGCGATTCTTACTTTTTACCATCATCCCATGCCTAGACCCCCATTACTCATATGTAAATACAAGGCTCAAGAGTATAAGTTGACGTACCTTATTTTTCATGTTTGATGTCGATCCCTTTTTGCGCTTGGTTTCTTTGACTACAACTCTCCTCCCAATGTTGACCTGCATTCACTAAAGACAAACAAAGAACTCCACATCCATTTGATCTGTGAACTAACGGGTTAGAGATTTAATCAATCATACAATCAATATTCCAATAATGACAATCTCATATGGTGGGACAGGAAAAGAAATTCTTTTATTAACTTCACAATGATACCTTACAATGATAAAGTTAGCTACTGCTCCTCGATCCTGGTCCTGGGCTCTTCTTCCATTGTCTTCCAACTGCTTTTCTCTATACTTCTCTTTGCACAAGGATGGCTAAAGGTTGGGACAAAGGGAATTCTCAATTAGGTATAGTTTCTTTACTATGATTCTCCTCCTTTCAAATGGGACCCCTAACCCTTCTTTTATAGGCTAGAAGATGCTAGGTATTTGGTCAATTGACCGGCCATGCATGGCCGAAAGGTTTAGTTAACTTACCCAAAGCTGTGTGTTTTGTCAGCAACTTTCCTTTTTTCGTGCTTTTGTAGGTACATGTGGGTTGTCTTGGGTCAGCTAGTGTGTACACGCATGTAGTAATGGAGCAGGGTGTGTGGGTCTTTATAAAAGGGGTTTTTAAAAAAAGTTGTTCAACAGTGTTTTGGCAAAGAAGGAATCTGAGATGGCCTGATGCCAGGTAAGCATGTTTGGTGCAAATTAGGGTTATAACAGATGCCCCCTAATGTGTGAGGTTAGAAGAGCATCTGATGGCTGAAATACATTAACAATGTTCACCAATGTTCCAAACAAGTGAGCCTAGGGACCAAAAATCGGGAGGTGCCTTCTGTAAAATAATAATTGTCTCATCGAGGCGAGCATACCCATGCTCAGGATGAAATAAAATCATGGCTACCAATCAAATACACTGTATATCCATGTCATATAACTATATAAAGTGTAGCCGCAAGAAATACACAATGGAGCTACATCTCAAAATCAAAAATATATACATGTAGAGTATCCATCTTCTAGAAGTTGATAAGGCCTGATGGTTGGAGATGAGGTCTTGAGAGCTCGAGAAACAACTTCAAAATCTTCAAAAATCAGGTAGGAGTGTAATATGAGTGTATGACTTCACTACTCAGAGGTCTTCGATGGCTCGTCGGTCATGGACTAGAGGATCTTGATGAACAGACTGAAGGCTTCATTGATCTCGAACAAAGACTTGATTGGACTTTTGGGATGGCCAGGCATGATGGCAAGGGAAAAACTGTAGAGGGGCTGACTCAGGCTGGGTAAAAATTCCCTTGAACAATATCACGACAACTGATGAGACTCAGGCAGCATGGCCTTTGACATAAGTTCATGATGTAGGAGGCAACGCAAACTCTCCATATGTTTGGAAGAATAACCAAACGGAGGAGGACACAACTCTATGTAGTGAGAAAAACTTCCTAAGGTCATATTAAATCCCAGAGTTTGACGAACAAATGGACATATGTGCTTTATCCAAGGGTGAATCATTATGCTGCCAATACAAAGAAAATACTTTTCCCTTCCTCTTTTTGGGGTATATTTGATTTTTTTGTCTTTTTCAATAATTTTGGAAAAGGAATAAAAGAATGTTATGTTACAAAGGAGGAATGAGTGTCGCAAACATACAAGTTCGAGGTGCAAGGACAAGACTGGTGTTTGAAGAAAGGACACTTGGGAAAAATCCCTCCTGGGACCAAAGGTGTCAAGATGTAGAGGCAAAGTGCTACAGGTCTTGCGTATAAGGCATGCTTCAGATGGTTCAGTTGAGAGAAACATGGAGCCGACATTAGACCAAAGATGCAGGTATGCAAACGTGGTTAAAAAAACACACAATGGTAACGTCCTTCGATGTAAGTTTAACAAGCCTAGAGAAGGTAAGCTCGACGGTTTTTCATATTTAGAGAGTCTGAAAAACATAAAAGGAGACTCCACTGGGGTACCTTTTTTTGAAGGTAGTCTAGTCGGTTCGAAAAAGGGGTAAACTAGCACCAACAAGACGTCTATTCAAAACCATTTTAACGAGTGTGATAAAGACTAGATCACTCGACCATTTTTCATTTTTAAGGAGTCTGAAAAAATCTTAACTATGGACTCCGTCAGGAAATTTTTTTTGGACCATTTTAATGAGTGTGAAAGAATAAGGTCACTCGACGATCTTTTCAATTTTAGGGAGTCTGAAAAGAGCTTAACTATGGACTCTGTGGGGGTTCTTTTTTCATAAATTTAGTCCCTCATGCCCGAAAAAGGGGTAAAATTATACTTGAGGGTACTCTTCTAGAGAAACAAGGCTCCTAGAGTATACATTTGTTCGTACAGTTGACCATCTGGACCAAAAAAGGGGTAAACTACCACTAGACATACGTGAATTCAAATTTCAGTTTAACGAGCATGAAAAGCCACAAGATTGCTCGACAATATTTTCATGTTTAGAGGGTCTGAAAAGGGATTAAAATAAGACCTGTTGGGGGCTACGACTCATGTATGAAACTGGTTCAGGTAGATCTCGTTGCTAGGATCAGACCAAGAGTCTCTTAGATAATCAACTTGGGAAGTCTCCCAAAGGGAAGAAAACACAAACCATGGTGTAAGTCCTCCTACGGGATAGTCATGGATTCAAGGATAGCCTCATCTGAAGGCAATTCAAAATCTAAGAAATCACGCAAACGAGGGTCGACAGTCCCAATGAGTGAAGTAAACTGACCATACTCCATATGACGATGGAGTTTCTGGCCAGGACTGGCAGAGTCTATCAACGAAGAATGATAATCACGAGGGCTTGAGGATATACTAAAAATGATATCGGACTCAGAAAGATATTCAAGCCCACTTGGATCAAGAGGGGGAAGGAAGGTCTCCCATGCCCCCATTGGATACACCAATGGATCAATTGTTGATTCCAAGTCTCGAGAAGGAAAACATGATTGCACAGGTTCCTGCTCATAAGCAATTGAACACCAAGGATAAGATGCCACATAACTAACTCGTGGCGGGGTAGAGTCTACACGAATGCTAGGAACATATAAAGGGGTAGTCTGAAATAATGTCGAATTAGGATGGTGATTATCAGATGCCAGCTGGTCAATAGTAACAATGCTTCCATTGTGAGGGAAGTGCATCACCCGGAAGAGTGTAGATACCACAACGTTCATAGCATATACATAATCACACCCAAGAAGCATATTGAAATCTAATGGGCCTTGCACCACTATAACATCGACACGGACAATCTTCCCACCTAAGGAGATAGGCACCTGAAGAAGAACCCCCAAATATTCACTAGGACATCTGTCAAAAGCCAACAACTCATGTGAAGAAAACACAAGCTTGGGAGAACCCAAGACTTTCCAAACTGAGGAGGATAAAATACTTGCAGAGGCTCCTTCATCCACAATACATCGATACATGTTTGTTGAATTAACTTCAACCCTTATTTGAAAGGGTGCAGAGGAAGGAAGATGAGGCTCAACAAGGTCATTCCAATCAAAGGAAACCATCCTAGAGCTTGGAGGGGGTGTGCTCAGAGCGAGCAGAATTCCCCCCTTGTTCTGAAAATACTAAACTGGAAATGCTAAAAACATAGTCGGTAGACATGTCACTCCCCAAAAGAAGAGTGGAATCATTTGATGACTGCATTGGCATGACCACTTTCGCAACCAATGGCTAAATAGGTTGCGAGACTACATGGTCTAAAGGCACCTCACCCCCCAAAATAGGAGTGGGATTAGCCGATGACTGTATCAGCATGACCACTTTCACAATCCATGGTTGAATAGGTTGCGAGACTACATGGTCTAAAGGCACCTCACCCCCAAAAGAGGAGTGGGATTAACCGATGATTGCATTGGCATGACCACTTTCACAACCAATGGTTGAATAGGTTGAGACTACATGGTCTAATGGCACCTCACCCCCAAAAAGAGGAGTGGGATTAGCTGATGACTGCATTGGCATGACCACTTTCTCAACCAATGGTT
>JZKD02S0782798.1:137123-166600 GCA_000966675.3 Picea glauca
ACCTCACCCCCCAAAAGAGGAGTGGGATTAGCCAACGATTGCATCGGCATGACCACTTTCTCAGCCAATGGATGAATAGGCTGAGAGACTACATGGTCTAAAGGCACCTCACCCCTCAAAAGAGGAGTGGGATCAGTCGATGACTGCATCGACATAATCACTTTCTCAACCATTGGTTGAATAGGCTGAGAGACTACAAGATCTAAAGGCACCTCACCCCTCAAAAGAGGAGTGGGATCAGTCGATGACTGCATCAGCATGAACACTTTCTCAACCAATGGTTGAATAGACTGCGAGGAAACCTCAAAATACTCAGAATCAGAAAATCTTGCAGACGGGGACCACAATCTTTGTACCTCTAGAATGCCAGGGCACAAATGAGTAAGGTGATATCCCTTGCAAAGCTTACAATGGAACTTAGGCTTACGTCCTATCCGTCTAGGTTTCTCAACAAAATTAATTCCCCCAGCATGACTAGCAGTGGTTGGTTGCACATCTCCAACATGACTTGCAGAGGTTAGTGATGGTTCGATAACATGACTTGTAGAGGCTACAGACCTATTACCAGTATGACTAGCAGTGACTGGACTTTTTCCCCCAGCATGACTTGCAGAGGGTGGGTGTGTGCCCCAAGCATAACTTGCAGAGGATGGGTGCTAGTAATCAATGTGACTTGCAGAGGTTGTCGACCTATCTCCAACATGACTCGCAGAGGTTGGTAATTTCTTCTTCCTATTCTTCCTCTTTCTATTTCATTTAGACATATGGTTACTAGTAACTGTACTTTCACCAGAGGCAGGAGAAGGAGGAGGAGAGACTTTGCTAATGAAGAAACATCAACAAGGTGCCCATGACATAAAGTGCTTAACTGAGACGCATCAAGAGCATTTGGGACATTTGGAATGGTACCCAACCAAACCGGTAGTCCCACATTCAACCCAGGAATGCACAAAGTGGCCATCAAAGGGACACCAACATTTTCGAAGAAGGGAAAAGTGCAAGAATCCCCTTGTGAAGGGGCTCCTTGGTTGGTATGGTCGGGAAAATTAGCCATGAATATCCTATGCACAGGTTCTCCCCTTGAGGGATCGTTCAAGTCCGTAAAAGTCTCACGCACTGACTCTAGAAAACCAGTGGTATCAAAACAACACCTATAAAGAGGCAGCTCCACGTTTCTAAGTGGAAGACAAAAAATTCCTCACGACTGATAGAGTGGGCGGTCTACCACCCTAGGTCAGATACCCAAAGCCATGACTGACTAACTCACTATGGAAAAATAGGGAGCACAAAGAACACACTAAAATTTTCTAAAGGCAAATCAAGCAAACAACTAACTAGTTGGAAGAACAGTTACACCAACCAACACTAGAGCAACTTACCGGTGCAAGTGCAACTAGAAAATGGAATCACCCTCTAGGTATACTCTGCAAAGCGTGGTCTGATTTCTATCCTAGGTATCGTGGTATACCCCCACAGTCATCTGTGTATGTCAATAGAAAGATAGGCAATTAGGTTTCCAGCATGTGAACAATCACCAAGCAGGTACAATTGACAATCGGGTAGACCACAATGAGTAGGTTATCAAGCCCAAAACCTACGAAGGGTATCGAAAGCAACTGGTCCAGAAGATAACCGAGGACCTCAAATGGATTCGAGACCCACAAATATCTGTGGCAAATGTAATCGACGGAATCCAAAGACAAGCCCTCTATATGTGTTCTCCACTACGATTGGTCTGGCTTTGGAGGGGTTATCTCCACTACCTTTCCACATGTGACCTCGTGTTTAGCCCATGTGTTAGAGGGGGGTCCCGGATAACTTTCACGAAACTGGACTTCTACACTCCTTAGCACAGCCTCGTATGTTTGTTTTATAGCCTTGAAGAGTTTCCTCTCCAACCTAAATCAAGGCTCTAGCCTAATCTAGTTGATGGACCCTACAAACATAAAGTCTAGTACTTTTTAATTAGTGTTCTTTTTACTGACTTGATTTACTCAAAAGGGTATGGTAGTGCAACTAATGGTGTTAAGACTCTTGTGAAAAATGATGAAACTTATATGAACACTGGCAAAGAATGATTATATATTATTTTATTTTATTTTGAAATGCTTTTTAAGATGAGAAGAAAACACAACACTATGCTAATTTCTTTTCTTTTTCAAATAACAATGCAAAGAAAACGCCAAGAAAGAAAGAGATCTAACAAACTATTTTTTTTATATATATTTTCTTCCAATCAAAGCAGAAATAACAAAAGATTCTAAAAGAAACTAATGAATGCATGATTCATGGCCCCTAAGTTTAAAAATCTAGGAAACACAAAAAATCTTTTAAATGAAAAAGCAAGCTATGTTGGAATACAACATAGGCTAAAAATGCTTATGACAAAGACCCAAAAAACTGAGAGGTATAACTCTTGACAAAGGAAAGGATGACTGCCTCACTTTAAACATAAATTTTCTCCACATGCACGCTGCTGACAATTCAACAGCAAGCGTCTGCACGCGAGCTGTGTAAATTCAGGGCACGTGTACATGCATGCAGACCTTATACAGGTTGCATGTACTTTTGAAACTCTAAAAAATAAAAGGACAAGAAATCAAGCCCAGGCAGAGACTACTGGTACTGAGAACCAGAATCTCTTGAAGACTCAGACACCTACTTTGACAGAAAAAAGAAAACAATTCAAGGAAAACTTCATAAAACAAACCAATCTAAAGTGAAACCTAAGCTATAGATTGCAAACAACAAAGACTAGAATGAGTTCCAGATTACCCCTGAGAAGGATTATTTCTGACAGGGGAGAGGATGACTGAAATTTTCTGGAATCATACACCCGACTGACACTTCCTCAGCTAGCGTGTACAGGCGGGTTGTGGGGAGGTAGGGCACGGGTACATGCGTTCAAACCTTATACAGGCCGTGTGTACCTTTGTGGGTCTCAAAAAAAAATGCGGTCCAGCAAAGAAACAGAGATAACTGGTATGGAAGACCAGAATCTCTGTTAGCTTAGGGTTTTGCAGAAAATTTAAAAACAAGGAATGAAACCAATTCTTAAAAATACCCAAGAAAAAATATTCCCAGAAATCCTAGAGTTCCCCAGTACGGTCGCCAATTCTGTTGTGGGTGGGAAATCCCTCCTACAGACTAGCACTAAGGGTTTTATCATGCATGCAGAAATGACCTAAAGATTCTTACTTTTTACCATCATCCCATGCCTAGACCCCCATTACTCATATGTAAATACAAGACTCAAGAGATTAAGTTGGCGTACCTTATTTTTCGTGTTTGATGTCGATCCCTTTTTGCGCTTGGTCATTCTTTGACTACAACTCTCCTCCCAATGCTGACCTACATTCACTAAAGACAAACAAAGAACTCCACATGCATTTGATCTATGAACTAACGGGTTAGAGATTTAATCAATCATACAATCAATATTCCAATAATGACAATCTCATATGGCGGGACGGGAAAAATAATTCTTTTATTAACTTCACAATGATACCTTAAAATGATAAAGTCAGCTACTACTCCTCAATCATGGTCCTGGGCTCTTCTTCCACTGTATTCCAACTACTTTTCTCTATACTTCTCTTTGCACAAGGATGGCTAAAGGTTAAGACAAAGGGAATGCTCAATCAGATATAGTTTCTTTACTATGATTCTCCTCATTTCAAATGGGACCCCTAACCCTTCTTTTATAGGCTAGAAGATGCTAGGTATTTGGTCGAGTGACCGGCCATGCATGGCCAAAAAGTTTAGTTAACTTACCCAAAGCTGTGTGTTCCTTCAACAAATTTCCTTTTTCCGTGCTTTTGTAGGTACACGAGGGCTATCTTGGGTCAGCTAGCGTGTACACATGTGCAATAATGGAGCAGGGTGTGTGGGTCTTTATAAAATGGGCTTTTAAGAAGAGTTGTTCAACGATGTTTTGGAAAAGAAAGAATCTGAGATGGCCTAATGCCAGGTAAGCATGTCTGGTGCAAATTAGGGTTATAACAACAGTCTTTATTAACTGCAAAAATAAAAATCTTACAATATTCACATTACCATGGTATATCTATGTCATAGTGTTAGTGTAGTAGAAAATAAAACATTCATGCAAAGTATTTAACAATTTAATTACAAATATTTCGAGTAAAATTTTGGATATTACATAGCCTCATTTAGAGCCACATTCGAGAGAAGCAGACCTAAGTTACATTGATTCAAAATGGTTTCTTTCAAATTCTTGGAAAAAAAAAAGTCTCTGAATTGTGAAGTGTGATCAGAAATGGATCCAAACTAATGAATGAGTGTAAGACTCAATACATGCAAGATTAGTTTGCCAATTTATGAAGATTAGCAAACATTGTAAATCAATGCAAATGTAAACCTTGAATTAGACAAAAATGAAAGTGAAAAACAAAATGAAAGAATTAAATGAAAAGACAAAGTAAAATAGGAGAGAAGGTCGAGGAATGGAAAATGAAGGGTCATAGATGTTGGTCTTCTCTTACCCATCACCTCTCCCTATTTCTTATGGTATTTTCATCCTCAATGGGTATTTTGGCCAAGGGAGAAAGATGATAGAAAGCCATGAAAGCAATGTAATCAGAGATTGTGCAAATGACGAACTAAGCCCCATTCAAAGATGGTTTTTCCATTTGGGTTTTGTAATATCCCTCAGCCGAACCCAAATGCAAGTGTAATCCAAGTATATTTAAGCTAGTGAGTTGTTTAGACATCATTTTTGTAATACACCTTTCATGGCATGGTGTGCAATAAAGTGATGTAGTGTGCACATTTTTGGATACCGCACACAGTAACTAAATTGTGCGCAACCTTGAGGACAACAGATACCGCGCGCAGTAACTAAATTGCGTGCAATATTAAGGTCAACGAACCTTTATGTATATGATATGCATTATACGCTGGTGAGCCAGTGTTATAAGCCGAAATGCTTATGTTTTAGAATTAGGCCAGAGTGCCTAGATGTTAAAGGCCGGTGCGCCTATTTTGTATATGTCTCATGATTAATATAAAATACATCATTGTGTGCAGACCGACCACGATAAAAGAGAAGGGGGACTAGATTCCACCAGTTAGGGAAAGGGAGGGCCAAAAGCTAAGGAAAGGACTAAGTAAGAGAGCTTAAGCCAAAAAGGAATATTAAATTAATATTTCTTAGAACATAAAGTATGGATAATTATTTTATTCTAAGTCCTAAAGAAGGGGACAAGTGTATCAGAGAAGCTTCCAACATAACAAGTATCAAGTTGGAGACATGCATACTTATTGTCGAGACTTAGTGTCATTTAGGGATCTTACCATTTTTCCAGGGACCAGAGAATGATTATTTGGGGGGAATACATTCTGTCAGTCGGGGAGCTATCCTCGTACCTTCCTATCACTGTACATGAACCTATTTTTCGTGGCCATTTTTCCTATTGGTGTACCTGTCAACTTGGGAGAGGGATTGAAGAGGCAGGTTGTTAGGCCCGTGAGCAATTCTCTGAGTGAGAGAATTGTTGGGGATCAATTTCCTGAAGGTGCTAAACTACAACTACAGTGCTCTAAGAGTTCTGGTCCGGCCTGTTGCTGAAGCCTTGGAAGGGAAGTGGAGCAGCTGAAAGACTATTGAGTAGAGAAGGGGCACACTTCCTTGGGTGGGACAGGCATGTGGGGAATGAGAGGTTGTAGGCTATCGGTTGAGTGAGCACCTAAGATGGAGTCTTTCCTGTTGATCGTGAACCCTTAGCCTGGTTAGGAACCCCTTACCCGGGTGGAGTCTAGTCCTAGCTTGGGGGTGACTCACTATTGAGAGTGATGAACAGTTTAGTCTAAGGCTGGCAGGTTCGTGGACAGTCTGCATGCAGTTGGTGACATTCTTACCAAGATAAGTATCGATTCTGTGATGAATTTACATACTGCATTATCATTTATGTGTTAATTTATGGGTTTTAATGTATGTGTGAGCATATCTGTCTGTATGTTTAAGGGTATACCCCTGTGTACGATGCATGTTTGTGATTACTGATAATAAAACCTGAAAATCGTATATTTATAGAATGCAACTGTTTGTTTATGTTTTATATGTGAAGCTTCTGCTAGAGCATTTTATGTATATGTTTAATTGCATGCAGTTCAATATGTATGTATGCCTCTATGTGTATATACATATTTAAAAAAAAAATTATGTGACATACCTTAGTTAGATATTGGGTTGTTACCATATGTTGTCAGAACTAAGTTAAGTGTCTGAGTAGTGACGTTCCCCATCCTGTTGGTGGCCAGGGAGGTACGTTACAGTATGGTATCAGAGCGTCAGTTTTTGACACTGAGCCTGAATGGGCCAAACAAGTCGAATGAAGACAAGATTACAGTATGGGATTGATTATAGTATGGTATACAGTATATTTGCGTTCATGGAAATTGAACCACTACGTGGAAGAATAATATGTAGGGATGCGCGCGCTAAATTTAGCATTGCGCAGAGTGCATACACATAGTAAGGGTGCACATGGTGTGCGCGGTATGGTAAGGCACAGTGAAGTTTTATTGGTGCGCACACAGTATGAGTATGAGTTGTATCACTACAGTACAAGTAGGGGTGCGCGCAGGTGATTATGCACGGTAGCGACAGAGTATTTGATGGGGCATACATAATATTGCACGTGGTGAGGCATATTGAACTTTAGCACGGTGCCATGCATAGAGAGAAATGCATGTGGAATATCCAAGTGCAATACAGAAACAATGCACAGTGGATATTGGTGTGCAACGCAGAAGTAGTATGCGCAAGTTATTGGCGCGACGAAGAGGAAATGTATAGCAGATACAGGTGCATGGAAGCATGAAATTACCTTATAAAGTCGCTTTGCATGATAAATAAAGGTACACAAGTTAAATTTTATGCGCGCAAAATCGTATGAAAGGCTAATTAAGACGATGAACTTGAGTTAATAGAAAAATTACATAGTATTCAAAGAAAGAGGAATATTCACAACCGCATTGAAGTATTATTTAAAATGAGTCAAGCGAGTGAGATGAATTCTAAGTTTTATTCAGACAGTTGAAAGTGAAATATAAGTTACAAGAACACGCATAATATTAAAGGAAACAAGATTCATATCACCATCAGTTGGAATCTTGTCCTAAGCAGTACAAAATCCGCTACTGCACTTATATATTCATTTAAAATCTGAAATCACAAAAGGGGATGATTCAAAATATCAGTTTCCCTATTTAAAGAGACCGTACAAGAACAGGTCTTTCATCTCCATAGATTCCTTACCTCTGCTACCATTTGTCCAAAAATCGTTGAAATACACTCAATTGTATTTGAGGGCTCATTTCAGCTTAGCTAGATCCTCTTTAAAAGAATCTAACCAAACCGATTGATTCTCTCCAACACTTCCAGCCACTTCAGCGATAGGTTCTTTCTTCTATTGCTTGCTTCTTTTCTTCTTAGCAGTCGTTCTGTTGATAACCAGATCTCTCATGATTGGATTTAGCCTGATTTCCAATCTAGAATCAGTAACAGGTACTATGTGAAATTTAGTCGCCAGTATTTGCACGACTACCTTTTCCTTCGTAATCATAGGAAAATTTAGCATGTTGCTCGAATAGCCAGTCTCATTGGATTTAACTGGGTCCATATACCTCAGTTGTGTGGGCACCGAAATACTTTTGCAGAGATGAGAAGCTCGAACCAGTTTGGAGACTGCTCGCTGATGGATAAGATGATGCTTCCATAACCAAGAATTGGTTATTATAGAGCCTCAATCATGAATCACTGGCAAACTTGCACATAAGTATGATGGGTGTCATGCTCGGCTAATCCATTTCAAATGATTAAACTTTTTGAGTTCGTTACATGGCAGCGTTCACCTAACTTCAAACGGTTTTGATGTACCAAGCGAATGAGATGGAGTGATCCGACTAGCCATCACCCGTCCCATGAATGGTGGATTTGACATATTGAAGCACGTGACATCGGAACTTATGCAAAAGTGGTTTCAGAAAATCGCCTTTCGCCCGATGTATCTCTGTGCGATGATGTAGTTCTTGCTAAGTTCTCAAAACTTGGGTCTTGTCTAAGAATCATCATGGTGAGAACACCAAGAAATCAAAGAAGATAATTCTGATATATTTATTGAGCCGAAATAGTTCATATTTCTCATGGATTGTGGATTTAGTTAACCTAATAAGTTTTAATGGCTTCACATTTTGCAGAATTAACAACAACTAGATTAGATCAGATCAGTACCAAATCCATAAGAATGGAAGAGACACAGAGAAATTACAGTCAACAAGATGAGAGTAGAGGGATGAATGTCCATTTGGACATTGAAGGAACACACTCCAATGGACATGGAGAGGAAAGGGATGAAAACTTAAATATGGTAGAGACCATTACAAATTTGCAAAACGATGTCCAAAGCCATAAAGATGATAATGAAAGACTTATGAGAGCCAAAGAGCAGCAGGACGACTTCAACGTGAAGTTATTGAAAAGTCTGAATAGAATATAAAAGAAATTGGAAAAAGAAAGTGACTCAAGCAAATATGGAAGTCACAAACCTTCAGATGAGAAAAAGAAATCAGGGAATGTTAGCAGACACCACCATCACTCCCTGAAGCATTCCAATAAAAGAGCAGGTAGCAACACAAGTCCATCCCCTGTCAGATAGCGTAAGAGGTCTGGGGTGGATGAACTATGAGGAGAAATGAACAAAATCAAACCTCCTACATTTGATGGTGAGCAAAAGAAGGATGAAGATGCAGAAACATGGTTGTTGGGCATGATAAAGTATTTTCAATTACACAATTATTCTTTTCATGCAGATGGTAGAATTTCCATCTATCAACTCAAAGGAAAGGCATCCATGTGGTGGGATTAACTTGTGTAGGTACAACACATTAAAGAGAAGAGCGTTACTTGGAGGGAATTTAAGAGGTATTTTGAGAAGAAATACTTGACTAAGAGATATTATGACAAGAAAATGAAAGAGTTCTTTGAACTCAAGCTTGGAAGCATGACCATAGATGAATATGAAAGAAGATTCCTAGAACTGCTGAAGTACGTCTCCTTCATCAAGGATGAGACAGTTAAAATTCAAATGTATTTGAGTGGATTGCCAGCGTTCATCAGTGACAAAATATAGTATGATGATCCCAAGACATTGGAAGAGACCATTAGGTGAGCTAAATGTCTATATGATCAGCATAAAGCAAGGCCAACTTTTCAAAAAGTTTGGGAAGACAAAAATAAGTTCTGGGTGGATCAGAGGAAGAAAGGATTTAAACCACCATTCTTCAGAAATAGTCCACAGGGACCACAAACTCCTAAAGAGCCCAAAATGATAGAGGCAGAAGGCCAAAGTCCAAGGTAACCACTTATTCAATGTTGGGGTTGTAAAGGAGATCATAGATTCAGAGATTGTCCTCACAAAGGTGAAAAAGGAAGGATTGTTTATAATGTACAGCAAATTGAAACAGTGGGGGACATGGGCAGAAATGTGCCAAGGATCTATGCATCCCTGGATAACAAGAAAGAAGAATATCAATCACACATGGTTGAAGTGGAAGGTATAATTAACAACCAAACCATTGTTATTTTAATTGATTCAGGAGCTAGTCATAATTATATAGATCCTAAGATGGTAGAAAGTTTTCAATTTCCAAGAAGAAAGCATGGAAAACCTTGGTTGGTACAGTTGGCTATAGGAGCCAAAAGAAAGGTTAATGAGATGGTTAAGTCATGTCTTATGGACATGAATGGACTGAGCACCAAAGAAGATTTGAACATCTTACCTTTAGGTTCCTATGACTGTCTAATTGGGATGGATTGGTTGGACCCACATCATGCTCTATTGGATTGTCATAAAAAAGCATTCACTTGCTTGGATGAATAAGGGAACCAATGGAAAGTGTAGGGAATTTCCAGGGCAGTAACTGTTAGAGAAATTTCAGCATTGCAGTTGAAGAAATGTTATAGAAGAGGATGTCAAATATTTGCAGTTCATATGGAGGAGACGCCTAAAGATAAGGTGCCAAATTTGGAGGATTATGCAGTCCTGAAAGAGTTTGAAGATGTATTCAAGGAGGTACCAGGACTACCCCCAAAGAGAGATATTGATTTTTCTATAAATCTGACACCAGGAGCAGCTCCTGTGTCAAAGACTCCTTACAGAATGAGTACGCTAGAATTGAAAGAGTTGCAAATGCAGCTTGAAGAACTTTTGAAGAAGGGGTATATACATCCAAGTGCGTCACCTTGGGGTGCCCAAGTCTTGTTTGTGAAAAATAAAGATGGAACGTTAAGATTGTGCATTGATTTCAGACAGTTGAATAAAGTGACTGTCAAGAACAAGTATCCTCTGCCAAGGATCGATGATATATTTGATCAATTGAAGGATGAAAAGATCTTTTCAAAGATAGATCTTAGATCAGGATACCATCAGGTAAGAATTAAAGAAGAAGATATCAACAAGACTGCCTTCAGGACAAGGTATGGTCATTATGAGTTCACAGTGGTGCCATTTGGGTTGTCAAATGCACCAGTTTTTTTCATGTGCTTAATGAATGGTGTTTTTCGAGAATATTTAGACAAGTTTGTCATTGTCTTTCTGGATGACATTCTTATATACTCTAAGTCAGAGGAAGAGCATGAACATCATTTGAAGATGTTGTTGCAAGTATTAAGGGAGCATCAGTTGCATGCCAAATTGAGCAAGTGCTCATTTTATCAGAAACAAATTCATTATTTGGGGCATATCATCTCAAAAGATGGGATAGCAGTGGACCCTGAGAAGATAGAAGCCATTAGAGAATGGTCAGCACCAAAGAATGTGACAGAGGTTAGATCATTCATGGGCCTTGTAGGTTACTACATGAGATTCATTAGAGGATTCTCAAAGATAGCACACCCAATCACTTCCTTACAAAGAAAGGGTATGAAGTTTCAGTGTACGTCAAACTGTGAAAGGAGTTTCCAACATTTGAAACAATTATTGACAAGTGATCCAATACTAAGGATTGCAGACCCAAATGAAGATTTCATTGTATGCACAGATGCATGTAATGAAGGACTTGGTGGAGTCCTCAATCAAAATGGATTCGTGATATGTTATGAATCAAGAAAGTTGAAAGAGCATGAAAGAAACTATGCCACTCATGATTTGGAGTTGGTAGCCACAGTACATGCCCTGAGGAAGTGGAGACACTACCTCATGGGAAAAATATTTGAGCTAAGAACAGACCATAATGGTTTGAAATATTTATTTGATCAGCCAAATCTAAATGTTAGGCAAAGCAGATGGTTAGAATTTCTAAGCGAATATAAATTTGATATAAATCATATCAAAGGGAAAGAAAATAAAGTGGTTGATGCACTCAGTAGGAGGGTGCATGAACTACGTGCTACAACCATCAGCATGTATCAAACTGATGTTAAAGAAAAATTCTAGAGGTTGCAAATACAGACCTGCAATACAAAGAATTGATAGCAAAATTACAGCAAGGTAAGACACCACAACAGATGGATATTTATAAGTTGGGAGTAGATGGAATACTGTTGCACAAGAATAGAATTTTCGTACCAAATGTCCAGGACTTGAAACGTATAATTTTTCATGAGATGCATAATGTTCCTTATGCAGGGCACCCTGGATATCAGAAAACTGTAGCAGCGGTTAAGAGCCAACACTTTTGGCCATGCATTAAGAGAGAGATATCAGAATACATCGCAAGATGTATGGAATGCCAGAAAGTTAAAGCAGAACATACACACCCAACAGGATTGTTGCAACCTTTTCCCATTCCTGAATGGAAGTGGGAAGTGGTGACAATGGATTTTATTACGGGATTGCCCAGAACAGGCAAGCTACATGATTCGATTATGGTGGTGGTGGACAAGATTACAAAAGATGCCCATTTTATTCCACTAAAAACTACTCACAAGGCAACAGATGTCGTTGATATTTTCATGAAGGAAGTGGCACGATTGCACAAAATTCCTAAAACGATTGTGTCTGACAAAGACCCGAAATTCACCTCGAATTTCTGGAAAGGATTGTTCAAAGGATTTAGGATGAATCTGAACTTTAGTACAGCTTACCATCTTGAGTCTGATGGATAGATAGAGAGGGTGAATAGAGTGATAGAAGATATGTTGAGAATGTATGTGGTGGTTAAACCATCCAAATGGGAAGACTACCTATATTTAGTGGAATTCGCTTACAAAAATGGGTGTCAGACATCACTGAATATGAGTCCATTTGAATCACTTTATGGCATAAGGTGTAATACTCCAGTGAGTTGGGATAACCCAGTTGATAGTATAGTAGTCGGGCCAAAGTTGCTCAAGGAGATGGAGGACCAAATGTTAAAATTAAGCAGAATTTGAAAACTACCCAAGACAGACAGAAAAATTATGCTGATAAAAACAGAATCCACAGAGAATTCAAAGTGGGTGATCATGCTTTCCTGAAGGTGAAAGCTAACAGGAGTTCCCTAAAGATGGTAAGTTGCGGCAAGTTGGCAGCCAGATTTTGTGGACCATTTGAAATCCTAGAGAGGATTGGTCCAGTTGCTTATATGATTGCATTGCCTGCATCTATGTCTGTTCATAATGTATTCCATGTATCATTGYTAAAGAAATACATACCTGATGCTAATCATGTTGTTGATTGGAATGTTATTCAGGTGGAGCAAGAAGGCGCTTTCCAAGTGCATCTGGTGTGCATTTTGGACCGAAAAATCAAACAACTCTGGAATCGATCCATAGGGCTTGTAAAGGTCCAATGGACCTAGTACGGACCTGAAGACGCTAATTGGGAGCATGAGGATGCAATGCGGGCAGAATACTCGCATCTTTTTGAAAAAAATTGAAAATTTTGTTGTCTATGGGTACATGATGCACTGAGGATAATGCATAAATAAGGGGAGGGGATTGTAATATCCCTCGGTTGAACCCAAATGCAAGTGTAATCCAAGTATATTTAAGCTAGTGAGTTGTTTAGACATCATTTTTGTAATACACCTTTCATGGCATGGTGCGCGCATATACTGCACAGTAAAGCGATGTAGTGTGCACATTTCTGGATACTGCGCACAGTAACTAAAGTGCGCACAACCTTGAGGACAACAGATACCGCACGCAGTAACTAAAGTGAGCACAATATTAAGGTCAGCGAACCTTTATGTATATGATATGCATTATAGGTTGGGGATCGATTTCCTGAAGGTGCTAAACTACAACTACAATGCTCTGAGACTTCCGGTCTGGCCTATTGTTGAAGCCCTGGAAGGGAAGTGGAGCAGTCAAAGGACTGTTGAGCAGAGAAGTGGCACACTTCCTTGGGTGGGACAGGCATGTGGGGAATGAGAGGTTGTAGGCTGTCAGTTGAGTGAGCACTTGAGATGGAGTCTTTCCTATTGACCATGAACCCTTAGCCTGGTTAGGAACCCCTTACCCGGGTGGAGTCTAGTCCCAGCTCGGGGGTGACTCACTGTTGAGAGTGATGAACAGTGTAATCTAAGGCTGGGAGGTTCGTGGACGGTCTGCACGCAGTTGGTGACATTCACCAAGATAAGTATCGGTTATGTGATGAATTTACATATTGCATTGTCATTTATGTGTTAATTTATGGGTTTTATTGTATGTGTGAGCATATTTGTCTGTATGTTTAAGGGTATATCCCTTTGTATGTTGCTTGTTTGTGATTACTGATAATACAACTTGAAAATCGTATATTTATAGAATGCAACTGTTTGTTTATGTTTTATATGTGAAGCTTCAATTAGAGCATTTTATGTATATGCTTAATTGCATGCAGTTCAGTATGTATGTATGCATGTGTGTACATACGTATTTAAAAAGAAAACTTATGTGACATACCTCAGTTGGGTACTGGGTTGTTACCATATGTTTTCAGAACTAAGTTAAGTGTCTGAGTAGTGATGTTCCCCAGCCTGTTGGTAGCCGGGGAGGTACGTTACAGGTTTCCAGAGTAAATATGATGTCCAATGTGTCTTAAATTGTTTTGATTTTTTTTATGTGATTGTGCTTTGTGCATTCATGATTCAGTTTTGGTTTTAATTGTTGCCAGTGAATAATGAGAGTGAAAATGAGAAGGATGTCGAATCATACTTTGTGTATTTAATACATTATTGAGTTTCTCTATCTAATAGAGAGGATAATAACTCTATTACTACCATTTTAGGATGTATCTCCTGCCCAAATATCCAAATTTGTCATATCAGCGCAAATATCCAAAGTTGTCATATCAGAGTTGTTGCACCTCCGTAGGAGTTTCTAATATGGTTTAACACTATCTGTTGGGTGAATATTTTCTTCCCTATAATTTGTAAATCATCCCCATAGTTTGTAATTTCTACAATACCAAGACATGCACTCTCCCTTTGGGTCAATCCATTTACGGTCGAATTTTCCTTTTATATTTTTCATGTACCTAAATTGATTTATTCTCTGTATAGAATTTTTCTCTTACCCTTAGGTCGTACGACCATTGCGTTGTTGTACATGGTCGTACACATAGAGCCATAGGTTCTTGTTGAACATTTTTTGGTTGATAGATATTTATCTTAGGTGTTTGTTAGTTGTTCTACGAAATGGATTTTTTTTACCGAATCCGGCTATATAAATTTAGAAATCCATTTTTGAATGTAGAAATGGATTCAATATGCCGAAAATTGCAAGGGCACTTGGATTATACATAAATAATCACTCAAATCTACGAATCCAATAATTTCTCGCTCGATTTCGGACAAATATCCCCCAAAAAAATTATCATTTTGTAGCTTCACCTTAGCCATGGAAACTAATATTGATAGTCGAGCAGCTTATTTATCTACAATGGATAAATATTTTAGATGTTTTCGGGTGTATTCGGAGAGACCACAATATTGTCAATGGATTGTCCACGTTTGGGATCCATATCAGGATCCATCATCAGGACAAAAGCTAGTGTTCTAATTGGAGGGAAGAGTTGGTTATAAATAATGATACTAAATGTGGTGAGTTTTATGGCGAGGATTAGATTAGGTTTAATTAGGGTTTTATTTTTTATTTTTTTAAAATTGTTTAAATTTTTATTAAAAATGTTTATTAAGATTTTTAAGGTTATTTTAATTAAATCAATTAATTGAAGGTGTATGAGTGAATCAATTAATTGAAGGTTTACTAAGGTTCATTTAGGGGTTTTCCAAGAAATTGTTTAAAGTTTTACTAAAATCTTTTAAGTTAATTTTTTTTTTTTATTGAAGGTGGTTTTGTTGTTTTAGGTTTTATTGGTGTAGAAAGGTTTTCTAGGTTAGAGGTAAAGTTAAGTTTTTAAATAGTAGAATTGATTTAGAATTAAATTAGTGTTTTTAGGTGTGTTTGTTTATTTGATTAGTTGTTAATAAGTTAAGTAAAAGAATAAATTAAGGTCTTTTATAGGTTAGGAGTATTAAGTTTTAACAGATAAAGTTGTATATGGTTGGATTAGTATTTAAGGTTATTTGTCGGTGCTAATAATAGATTAAGGTTAGGATTTTTTATTAATGGCGTTAATTAGGTAAAATTTTTAATATTAGGCAAATTCCATCACCACCCCAACCAGAAACTAGGTGTCCTAAAAACTTTAGCCACAAGAGCCATAAGAATTTTGGATGAAACACATCTAAAACAAGAAAAAGATCACCTCTCAAACGTCTTTAAAAACATAGGTTATAAACATAAAGACATTACCAATGCAATAAATAAATCCCTAGAAAAAACTAGCAAAAACCTTAACTCCCTAGAAAACTAGAACTGCCTACTTACCTTACATCCAAGGAGTAACAGATAAAATTGTGAAAGTCCTTATAAAAAAAGAGATCAAGACCTCCTTCAAACGACATGAAACCATTAAACAAACTTAACCCTCACAAAGGCAAAGGAATTTACAAAATAGAATGCTCATGTTGCAAATGCTACATCGATGAAACTGGTCGTTCCTAATTAAACTTTTTACCTAATCAACACCATTAATATTAAACTTTTTAGCTAATTAACACCATTAATAAAAAAATCCTAACTTTAATCTATTATTAGCACCAACAAATAACCATAAACACTAATCCAACCCCATACAACTTTATCTATTAAAACTTAATACTCCTAACCTATAAAAGACCTTAATTTATTCTTTTACTTAACTTATTAACAATTAATCAAATAAACAAACACACCTAAAAACACTAAATTAATTCTAAAACAACTCTACTATTTAAAAACTTGACTTTACCTTTAACCTAGAAAAACCTTTCTACACCAATAAAACCTAAAACAACAAAACCACCTTCAATTTAAAAAAAATATATATATAATTAAAAGATTTTAATAAAACTTTAAATATTTTCTAGGAGAACCCCTAAAATGAACCTTAATAAACCTTCAATTAATTGATTCACTCAAACACCTTCAATTAATTGATTTAATTAAAATAACCTTAAAAATCTTAATAAACATTTTTAATAAAAAAATAAAACAGTTTTAAAAATAAAATAAAAAATAAACCCTAATTAAACCTAAATTAAACTTAATCTAATCCTCACCATAAAAATTCAGCCGACACATAATTCTCCCAGCACACTTAGTATCAGTATTTATAACCAACTTTTCCCTCCAATTAGAACCCAGGCTTTTGTCTTGATGATGGATCCTGATATGGATCTGAAACTTAGACAATCCATTGACAATATTGTCTAAAATATCGATCCATTGTAGATAAATAAGCTGCTTGACTATCGATATTTATTTTCTATGAAATGATAATCTTTTTTGGGGATATTTATCTGAAATCCGACGAGAAATTGTTGGATTCATAGATTTGAGTGATTTAAAAACTTAACTTTACCTTTAACCTAGAAAACCTTTCTACACCAATAAAACCTAAAACAACAAAACCACCTTCAATAAAATAAAAATTAAAATTAAAAGATTTTAATAAAACTTTAAATAATTTCTAGTAAAACTCTTAAATAAACCTTCAATTAATTGATTCACTCATACACCTTCAATTAATTGTTTAATTAAAATAACCTTTAAAATCTTAATAAACATTTTTAATAAAAACTTTAAACAATTTTCAAAAAAAAAAACACTAATTAAACCTAATCTAATCCTCACCATAAAACTTCAGCCGACACATAATTCTCCCAGCACACTTAATATAAGTATTTATAACCAACTCTTCCCTCCAATTAGAACCTAGGCTTCTTGTCCTAATGATGGATCCTGATATGGATCCAAAACGTCGACAATCCATTGACAATATTGTGGTCTCTTCGAACACGTCTGAAAACACTCCTCACCACAAAAATCTCATCAATCATTTTAGATGTTATTGTTGTTGTAGTCAAACTCACTTAATGTCTTTTTCTAGTTAAGATTTGATTGGACGAGTCAATGAGTTTATAACATTGCTAGTTAGAATGTTAGGAAATAATAGAGAATGTTTGGAAATAATAAATGGCTTTCATTCCTTTATAAATGTCATTTATATTATTGGTATTCATCTTAGCATATTTATATATCATTGCTTAGACATATTTGTCATTGAGCAAAGCACTCCTCTTCTTTGTCATCATGGGTGGTATATATTTTTTGAAGTGTGGGAGTATTGTGGAATCAAATGTTGTATAAAGCTTTTGTAGAGCCAACATTGAGACTTGGTTATCATAGTTCACAAAAAAAGCATATGCAAACTCCCATTGCCTTGCTTTCTAGCATGAGGACAAATTGGATATTTGTTGACAATGTTCTAATCGGTGGGTTGATGTATATGCTTATACTATGTTGTGTATTCCAATGAAGATTACATACCATCAATCAAGCCACTAGAGTGGGAATAGATCATTGTAAATTGAGGCATCCTCAAATGCCTTCTGAGTAATAGTGAGCCAAGAAAAGTTGCACTCCAAATAGCATCAAACAAAAAATCTAGAACTCAAAAGACCCCATCGACATATTGGACAGTAGGGGTATGTGTTATTATTGCATTGGGAGCTAAGGTTTGTTTTCCTTTGCTTTGTCATCTAGCTCCTTGTGTGCAGGTTATGTCGAGAAAGAGCTAGCTAATCAATCTAGAGCAGAGTTGGTTGATGTGTGTAAGATACATTGTGAACAAAGGCCTTGCAGCCATTAGAAGAATAGAGAACCTTGTATAGGGAAAAGGATAGAGGTCTAGTAGCCTTTCAAAAGATAGATTTCTTTATAAGCATGAGAATAGAGCCAAGAAGTTGAATTCCATAGAGGATTTGTGTTGATGAAGCAAGTGGGTTATAAGACCCTCATTTACAGATCAATAGGACCCTTTCAAGTCTTTTGGCAATGAATTTTGATATGATTTTGTAGATACAATTGTATAAGCATATCAACCTGAATTTTTCAAAAGATGTTGGGTTGTCCTCTCTGGGAATTGTTAACCCTTGAAAATCATGAGGGTTAAGAGCCAACATGTTCATTTAATCTCCCTCATGTGCAGCTCCTCACTCACTCCAATTCACACGTCTGCCAATTCCCACATGTCCTCACTTTCTCCTTTCATGTGCACTATTTTATTCTACTCACTCATGCACCCTCCTATTATTATTACACTTGTGCACCTCACAATCTATATAATGAGGCTTCTCCTCATTATTTAGGGTCAATTTTTCTCAACAACAACATTCTCTCTCTCGCATTCTTCTCATTAATCTAGCTTCTAGTCTGTTATTAAATAGAAATACTTTGTCAGTTATGTACTTGTTCAGTGGTGCAAACATCCCTTTGGCAAGAACAATAATAAAGTTTTGGTGTATTGGTATCAAATTGTCAATTCTTGTTGATATCGTATTAATTTTTATGCATTGATTAGTTGTTTTTAGCATATTGTTGTGGTATTTTCAGCCTTATAATATCACATTGTCCCTTCTTTCTTTTCATTAAAATTACTTATGTTGCAAGGTTTTTTCGTCGAATAAAATTTTAAACATTGTTACTTACCCTTCAGTGGCTTAAACACTATCTGAAGACAAACTTTCTTGCTGCTATTTTTTGTTAGTTAATTGCAGATTTTGCAGGTTTATGACAATAAGAAAACACTTGGGGAATCCCCCCCGAGGTTGGCATGCACCAACCCAAATAGAGAGGAGGTTTTTTGGTGACACTTAGGGAATGCTCTCCTAGAATTAGTATTATTTTTCTCGTTGATTTTACTGTATTTCAAATATGATTTAGGGTCAAAAAATGTGTTAATAGGAATAATGTTATAAAGGTAGTGTTGAACACTCCTAGCATCCTTCCAGTAATTCTAGTGGCCTCCACCACACTTCATAAATCCTCTTCTATAAATTCATAGCACCCCTAGAAGGATTCCACAAGGAGGCCATATGGCCTTGGACTTTTATTCCTTTGGAAGCTATGTAATGTTTGATGTAATTACTCTCTTCCCGCTTCTTTCATCAATTCCAGATTGTCCTCATGGTTAACAATGGTGGGAAATGATTTCAATAGCACAATTACCTCAACTACAATAAGTGAAGAAACCTCCTTAAAAAGGTTTGAGAAGTAGTTGACTGCTTCAACAATGTCCTTAAAATTTGTTTCCCAATTGTCGTTCCCTTTGTCAATTTTCCAAACTGAGTTGATATTTTTCCTTTTGTTTGCATATTTGTGAAAGAACTTAGTATTTTCATTCCATGCTTGAAGCCATATGGATTTTCTCTTGATTCTCCAATCTTTCTCTTTTTCTAGTAGTAACTTCCTCTTTTTTTTTCTTCGAGTAAATTCACCTCCAACTTCTAAGCCTCATTTAGAAAACCAAAACCTTCATTGTTATATAATGTCTCTAGCCCTTCTTCTAGATCTTTGAGGAGCCTATCATCTTTCTATTTTTATCCTTATCCCATTGAGCTGATATCTTCTTTACCTCTTTCGGATTTTTTTGAAGTTGTGTCAAAGCAAATTCCCTTGAAGATAAATTATATGGTTTCCAACAAGATTTTATCTTATTTACAAACTCCTCCATCTTCATCCAATCTAGATTTAGTTTGAAGGGGTTGGCAAGATTTTGCAATGCTGAAGCTAAATCAAGTACAACTACACAATGGTGAGATCCTCCTCCCAAGGCAACTTGCTATTTTACTTGGGTAACTTCATCCACGAAGCCTTCAAAGATTAAAAATGGGTCTAGCCTCTATGTGATTCTATCATCCTTGGTTCTTTTGTTTCTCCAAGTGGAAGACTAGACAATTTTGTTGGTTCTATGTCTAGTAGCCCCCCTTCCTCTAGTTTCCTTAAGAAGTATCTTGCAAGGAAAATTGTTTGAGCCATAGAACCCCATATTTCAAATGCTCCTAAAGTGAAGTTAATGTCTCCCCCTATCACCACTAGATCAGTATGTATGCATTTTAATTTGAAAAACTTCTCCCAATACTCCATCTTGTCATAGCACTTCCCATAAACATTTAGAACATAGATTTATTTCCCCATATCCATGGAAAAGAGGGAAATCCCTAGACCTAACTTAAAATCTCAAGAGTTAGATAGGGTGGTGGAACAACTCTACGAGCTAGTTATGTTCCCGCCAAATCTCCCAATGGCATCAATATAGCTAAAGTCCCACCCACTCAAAGATTTGGAAAGTTTTTGAATTGTTTTCTCTCTAACTGTCATAATTTCGTGAAGAAAGACAATAGATGGTTTCAAGGACTCTATTAGCCTCTTGATAGCCAATTTATTAGAGGGATTGGCCAACCCTCAAATGTTTAGTGATAGAAAGACCATTTGAGACTCTCGCAAGGGGCATTTTTTCTAAGGGCCCTTATCAACGAAAGTTTCTTCCCACATTTTATCTTCAAGGATGTTTTTTTTTGCCCCATGGACAAATGATACTTCCTCCCTCTCTAGTTAGGATTTTGTCACTAACTGCATCCAAGCTCTATTTCTTGGTTACACCTGAGATTTTTAGTTACTCCTTTGATTCCAGTGGTAAAACTAGAGGTTTATCATTGGCCCTTTTGTTTCCATCTTCCTCATGTCCTCTCTAAAGATTAGGGGTGTCCACCAATTGCATTGCCAACACCTTTGGATGAATTTTTTTGTATCCACACCTTCCTCTAGAAAGGGTATGTGCATTTCGCTACTAAATTCCCATGGATATAGCATCTTCCAAACTAAAACAAAGTGTCTTCATAGTCTAGAGTGAGCTAATAATGGTCTATTGCACGCTTAATTACCATTTTCACCAATCCTTTAGTTGTCTCTAAACCCACGAGAATTCTTGTCATCCCATAATATCCTGTATCTCGAAAGCAGTAGTCAGCATCATAGTATGAGCCAAAAGTGTTCCCAAATTCTTCGAACACATCCTCAAACCATAAAACCAAAGGAAGACCTGGAATGCAAACTCAGACTGGAAGGATATTGGCTCATGCAGTTTTGGCGTTGAAGTCCACATGCCATTTTTTTCAAGAATAAATTTTGAGAACACCAATTACGTCTGTTGCGCATAATATTGTTTACCTCAACAACCAATTTGAATACCCAGACTAGCCACCCTTTTCCAAAGTCGTAAAGCGGGGAGGGTATCTAACCACAAGTTCAAAGTTTACCTTGGTCCACTCCTTAAGACTATCCCCATTCATTTTTTTCCCAAGAAACTGACCAAAAACCGCTCGTTCTTCCAGTTCCATCACATCATTGAGCCTGGTTGTGGCCCCTCGGGTCAAGTTTACCGACTCCTACATCTTTTTCATACATTTTTGTTTCTTGGGTCTCCTTTTTCCTTCTAATAAGATGTTCTTGACTCCCAACTTCAACTATAGCGGAGCCACTCATGAGGAAAAGATCCAAAGATTTCCGAATGAAACCTTCCTTCTTTTTTTTTGTAGACAAGGCAAAACGATTGCAAAACGAAAAATGTGAACTTCCCACAGAAAGGCAAATTTGAATCATTAGTAACAATACCTCTGTTATGGTGAGTAAACGATCTTGTGTCCTTCATCCAATGGAATGATAGGCTTCGATATGTTGTAACCTCTCCATTGTGTGTCACGGGAGGTGTGGCCGCAACAACATTAATGCCCTCGACGTAACCAACTCCACATTCATGCGCCCTCACCTCCAACTCCTATTCCACCCTGGTATCAAGTTTGGATAGCCCTTGAGCCAACTCAGTGAGTATGTGCATTGTGTCCTCCAATATGTCTGCCCCCATCATGTACCTCCTTCATGCACCATCAATTGACCCAAAAGAGCATGGAAGCGAACTCGACCAAATCCATTGACCCTCTGACAAGCCAACCAAGTAACCCACAATTTCCTCTTCCTTGTTGATGTATTTAACATCGGACAGGTACTTCCACATTGACTTGGTGTCTAGCATGTAGAAATCGCCACGCATACCTGTCAGGACTTAGGGAATTTACTTTAATTGAGTAATAATTAAAGTGAATGCTTTGTAATGAATAATATGAGTTTAATTAAGTTAAATGACAAAGTTTTTAACATTAATAACTTAAGTGAGCCATTAGATCTAAAATGAAAAATAAAATTTAATCTCAGTCCTTAATCACTTTGATCACTTTAGAGATATAGACTTTTGAATTTAGAGATCTTTGACAACCTATTTGACAACCTACCTAACCCTAGTCACTTCATCAAGCAGTGACATCCGGTAGAACTGAATGTAGAGTGCTACATCTTCAATAGAACCCCGAGATCCACTACAGCAGTTTCAACATCCAGCCGTGATCGCTTTGACATCCGGTAGAACTGAATGTAGAGTACTACATCCTCAATAGAACCCCGAGATCGACTACAGCAGTCTCAACCTCCAGCCGTGATCGCTTTGTCGAAGCTTCAGTTCGTGACGAAAGCCCTATTCGGAAACCAGTCTAGCACTGTAACTCGCGGTGCAGTTTCGTGGTCCCTCTCCGTTTAACACCTCTGAACTTACATGATTTCTTTAAAAAATATATATCACAGAATCCATGTTAAGTCAATGTTAACTATCATAGAATCATAGGTTGAGATAAATCAAATCCAGAATTTGCTAAAATTTTGGCAGGAAATTGTTAGATCTCCAGATTTTAATGATTATTTTTGTATAATCAGAGTGTTTCAGGGGATTTTCAGTATACTGAATCCATTTCTATATTCAGAATTGGATTTTAAACAACAAAAAATAATGATTTCGTGAAAATTTACTTCACAGGATTTCTGCTAAAAAAACATTTTGTAAAACAATTAAACAAAACCGGTGATAAATTCAAAATTAAAATAGATTTAGCTGAAATTTAATCCTTACTAACACATGATAAATCCAAAATTAAGATAAAATTAAACTGATTTGTATGTGGCTACATATGATAAATTTAGAGTTAACATATAACTCCAAATTAAACATAGAAGAAATTGCTTAATCATGAAGTTTGAATCATAAGATATTTTCTATTTTTAATTGTTTTATATATATGTATTAAATAGACATTAAAACATTTTATTTATGATACTTATTAAATTTTTAGCTTCTCCATTAATGATAAAAAACACCTTTTACCATAATAATTAATAAATATAAATAATAATATTGCTTCACCTATAAAAATCAAACAAACAGTAACAAAGTGCTTAATTGTCATTATGGCTTTCTTTTTTATTTATAAAATTGAATATATGAATATTAGTTTGGACTATAATGGTGGCCGAACAAATTGAACAAACTCTAGTAGTAATTAATTTCTACTTGTCTGAGATCTTATTATTGGGGAGTTTGTTAGATTCTATTAGATGTTATTTATGTGTAGATGAAAGATTCCTCGTAAGTTTATTATGTAGATTGAACAATAAAATAACGAAGAATAGTTTTTACACTTACAATGATTTTCTAAGTTGATTGCATGTACAATGATTTTCTAAGTTGATATCAGAGCGGGCGTGTAGCTCATTTGAAGAAGGGTATATGTTGGAGTAGCTTACCCACGTGATAGAAAGGCATTCTGTACCAACGGGGTGTGAGCTGCCATACTCGTCTCAGCCATAGAAAGGTGATTGGAGCAATCACCATTTATTTAGCGGTTGATGTCAGAAATCATTGTTAGCGCCTCACACTCTTGTGTGACTGCAAAGATTAAAGACGTGTGATATCACAGATTGCTATGGTGATTTATAGGAGTCTCTCGAATCCAATATTTTTAAGATCATATGGTAACGGTTGTCTGTTTTTGGGTTTTTTTGGGATATATTTATTGCGAGGAGAAATTGTGAAAACTTTGAAGAGCTTGTGAGCTTTTAATGAAGAACCTCATACTTTTAGAACAAGGGGTAATATGACAGAAGAGTTTGTGTTTCTTAATGAATACAACGAGTTATGTCTGTCGGCAAGAACACTGTATTCAGTATCTAGACTGATTTTCCATATAATTGGTGAATATAGTGAGCTATGTATTTTGAGAGATGGAAGTATGTCAATAGAATGATTCAGTATCTAGATTGTTTTTCTGACAAATACAACGAGCTATGTATTTTGGCAGATAGAAGCCTATAGAATTGTTTACAAATATAAAATTGATGGTCAGAAGTAATTGTATTTTCAATTAATTAAGTGGTAGCTCGAATGAATGGTTGTGTGAGAGAGCATAGTTCATGAGATTTCAAATGTGGATAGAGATGCTGATGAAGATTATACCAGATAAAGATGACAAAGATCAGAGATCAAAGCCAAGTACTTGTTAAGGGAGGGTGTTGGAATAATTAACTCCTATGTATCTTGTGTTTTGTATGAGATTCTATTATTGAGGAGTTTGTTAGATCTAGTTGGTTGTGAAAGATTTATTGAGGAGTTTGTTAGATCTAGTTGGTTGTGAAAGATTTTCTCCAAGTATTAGATCCTATTTATGTGTGTAGTTGAGATAGTCCCTTATGAGTTTATTGTAAAGTTGATGAAAAACTTAATGTATAAATATGAGCTAGATTGAATAATAAAATACTTAGAATAGTTTTTATGTGTAAAATGATTTTCTAAGTCAAACAGTAACAAAGTGCTTAATTGTCATAATGGCTTTCCTTTTATTTGTAGTGGGGACGTTTATCATGATGATGACACAAGTTCAAAATATGAGAGAAAGGCTGTATGTGCACAAGTTTCTTCAATGCGTCAAGTGCTACTTGTAATATCTCGTGAGCTGTCTTGTAATATCTCTTAGTTTGCTGAGTGACCATTAGATACAAAATAAATTTACCTGAATCTCCTCTGTTATAGCATCTACACTCAACAAAAAGCAATTTACTATCAAAGTCGAATTTAAAAACTCAGTCAAAAACTTGTTAAAGACTCTCACACAAACTTGCCAAGAAGTCTACTGCTTTTTTCAGAAAACCTCAAAAACTTGCCAAATGGTCTCTAGCTCATTTGAAAGAATTTGAATGTATTACATATGATATAATTGGGTTTCCAAACTTTTGCCAAGTTTCAGGAAGTCAAACTACTGTGGTAATTAGATAGGCCCAGCTAATAAGCTATATACAGAGCTGGTAATTACATAGACCAAAACAACTGCTGGGTCTTTCTGTCTGTCCATATAACTGAGCTGGTAATTACATAGACCAAGACAACTGCTGGGTCTTTCTGTCTGTCCATATAACTGTAGCGTAGAATTTCTATTAGATTCCTTGTGATGCAAAGCACCAACTCTAGAATTTCTATGATGCAAAGCACCAATCTTCCCTCTGCATTTTGGTTATTTCTTATCTATTTTTTCAATATCAGCCCAGTTTCCTTATTAGATATAGATACAAAGCCCTTCACATTACATTGTCTTTGGCATTTAAACCAAAAGATTTGGGTTGATTCTCTATACGCTGGTTATTTCATATCTATTTTTTCATATCAACCCAGTTTCCTTGTTTGATATAGAAAAGCCTTTAACATATAAGCCAAGAGATTCATTGCATATAAGCCAAGATATTCATTGCATTGTCTTTAGCATATAAGCCAATAGATTCATTGCATTGTCTTTGGCATTTACACTAAACGATTTGGACAAATCAGCAGCACATCTTGCATTTATGGTCGAATTGACTTTATATTAGATAGAAGCTTATAAAAAATGAAGTGAATCCTTCAATGAAACTTAGATTAATGAATATAGAAATAATACAAAATTGAGGTTACACGGATCCAAAGAATGATATACTTTGGAATGTTTTGCCAGGCACAGAAAAATGAACAGTTATCCTCATTCTCTAAGCCAATAGATAGAGCATGTAACCAGCATGGCTGCAACATTTATAAAAGGAAACACTCAAAGAAATATAGTCCACCTTAACTGGGGATATTTGCCTCTTTTGATCTTTATCCTGTGCCTCCTCGCCTAAGTAGCAGCTGCAGCTTTTTTCTTTGACAATGACATTTGGTCATGAAGATCATTTGAAATGTTAGTGACAAACAAAGCTTTGTCCAGAGCATTCAGATCAAGAAAACCTGAACAGAGAGTAGTCTTTGTATGCATTGCACCATCCTTCTCAAACCCAAATAAGAACATAGGGGAACAATGATCCATTGGCCTTCCAAGCCTCCGTGGCTTGTCATATGTCAAGACTAAAGCTAACCTACCAGAACATTTTTCAAAATGCTCATGCTTGTCACATTTGTCACATCTTTGAAAATCGTCACATGAGGCAATTGTTTTTATTTTATGTCTGGTATCTGAATGAGATGATGATGGCCGATATGTGTAAGGCATGTTTTGCTCTTGCCTTTGCTCAAGGCACAATGCCAACTGCTAAACTCAACCAGAACTATCTTTCAATAAAAATAATTATCCCAGTCTCCTCCTACTTGCAAATATAAGAGGGGGTAACAAAGATGGTCAAAACCCAGATGGGATATGTACCTGTGATTTCATATAAAATTTGTAAACTTTCGAGTCTTGATTCATTTTCCTCATCTGCTATACCCCCTGGTCCAAACACAAAACTTGCGAGCAACATCTGCTTTGGGAAAAACCAAGTAAACGACGCAGGGGAACATTCCAATTTAATTGAACCGAGCAATGACACATTCCGAGAAGGAATAGAAATAGATCAAACATAAAAAATTGAATAAAAAAATCCAACCTTCATCAATTTTGCATTTTTCAAGGACAGTTTATCCACCATCTCCCTCTGTTTTGTGTCTGCATTGGACAGAATGTTGAATTTTCAGTCTCCTATAAAAAGTCTCTGCCTACCATCAAGGCACGAACATTGTCTATACCCACACATATGCATATGCCTATCTGTATGAGCATATACACCTAGGTTTGCAGTCACAGACATGTACAAATACACATGCACATGCACAAGCACAAAGTCATATACATGCACACCTATGCATATCCATATATACATGCACACACATTTTTTGAGATACACACACATACCCACATTTGAAGCAATGTACATACACATATACAATATACACATAAACAATACCTGTAGAGAATGTGTGTGCATATTTATTCATACATATGCACATACACATACTCAAAACAAACACACACCTACAGAGAGATACATATACACAAGGACAACAGTAGACAGACATACAATAAACAGATCTATACACCACCACAAATAGAGAGGTATATACACAAATATGTGTATACATGGATAAACAAAGATACATATATACAGCACAGGCAGTGATAGATACATGGATACATATGCACACTGAAAGGGCAGTGGAAGACACAAAGTGCACACATGCTTACAATTTGAATCTTTGTGACTTGGGCATCTCCAAATCACTTTTCTCCTAGCAAATGGGCAGAGTGAACAATAAAAGCCCAATAGTTTGCCTCCACGTGCCCAAAAAATAACATAGATCCTACCCGAGGAAGTGACACAAACACATACAATACACGTGTACATGTATACCGAGCCACAGAGAAAGAGGTATATATAGAGATAAATATACATAGTGGCAATGACAAACACATACTGTACATGTCCATATGTATGTATACAAGCATGCTTTTGGCTACAACCAATAAGGGTAGCAGAGCATGTGACAGGTGCAAAAGCTTTTTTCTTGGGCACTCTTTTCGTGGGCTGGTTCTTCATTCTCACATTCTGCATTTCATTGAAAAAACTCAGACCCATCTCAGAATCTTCAGAATCCAAATAACCCATCAGTTCAGAGCAAGACCCACAACCTCCAATGCCAAAAAATAGGGGCCCTACATTAGAATTCACAGGTTAGAGACCACTTCCCTTTGAGTTGGGACGAGAGGTGGGTGCCAGGTGGCAAGCAACATGCTGGTGGTGGGGGAGGAGCCATAATCATTTCACTGGCAGAGATATTGAGTGGGCTCAGTTTGGAGTTGTGGGTGGCACTGCTCTCATCTCTCCAAATGGCATATCACATGCTCTTGACCCCCCTTGAAGAAACAATCTCCAGTAATGGTGGAAGCAGGTTATAATGCCTGCAGGATTGGGGACAGGATCAAACAACTTTGCAGAATTTATGGCATAAAGGATCCTGATAAAAGTGGGTTTACAGAGGGATGTGAAGCACTTGCATATTTTCAGGGATCCCTCTTTAGTTATCGATTAGATGCCTGGTTCAGCACAGATTTATAATGTAATGCTCAGACCTATTGCAGAACAACTTCTGGAGGTATCATGATCCTTTGAAAATGTTTCCTCTGTCCATGTTTTTAGAAGTATAATGTTGCAGCTGATGCTTTATCCAAGGCCGGTCAAAATGTGAAGGATCTGCAGTGCTGGAGGAAACTTGGGAGGGGAACTCTGTTTCCTCTATTCTCCCGGTCTGATGCTCCTCTCTCTGAAACAGTGGACTGCAAGGCTGTCCTTTTATGATCATTCCCATTTAGTTTATACGATCATATGTTGATAGATATGTAATTTTGGAAAATAGTATTTTCTGGTTTGTTTTGGTTCAGTTAGGAGTTTTTATTTGGGAATCTTTTAGTTTGTTATAGACAGTCTTATTGGGAAGCTATAAAGCTAATTTGCTGAAGATAAACAGAGTTCAGTTTACCTGACTATACTCTGATGTACTTGTTTTTTTATTTGTACTGTGCTTAATGCACATGAGAAATGTGATTTACATTCTCACTATGAATAGAACAGTTTTTTCTTTGAAAAGAAGAGTTGGATGAATGTATTCATGCTGGGAGTGCCATTCTTAAGGCATCAATAAAAATCAAACAAACAGCAACAAAGTCCTTAATTGTCATAATGGCTTTATCAGTTTTTTCATTTTTTATCAAATTAAATTTATATTAAATATTAATAAATTAAATAAATATAACATTAATAATTTAATTTGAATATTAATTTCTCTTCTAGTGGTAGTTGGGATGTTTGTCCGTAGTTGGGATGTTTATGATGATGATGATGCAATTTGAAAATCCAACAGGTAGGCTGTACCCTGTACTTGACCAAGTTTTTC
>JZKD02S0782798.1:225799-242934 GCA_000966675.3 Picea glauca
GTGGGGGACAACTACCGGTGGGACAGAGGGGCCACATGTCGACCTAGAATAGGATTGGGGGCTGTGAAAAGTGGTTTTAGCTTCCCCACTTTGGGATCGATGTGTGTCTTTGGCCGACACCTAGCGCCTTAAAAAACCGCGTTTGTTTTCGCCGACCCTCTCTACCTTTTTTAATGGCTGCGCACGTTGAGGCCCCTATATAGCCATCGACCATCGATATGGAGTGCATGGATCTCAACCGCCCAATCTTGCTGGCGTCTTAGCACAATGTGCCTGGGCATAAAAATTTGGATAAGCGCCATAAAGTGGGTTTTTAAACCCTGTTCTTTGCATTTTTCCACCCTAGGGCCAAATCCAAAGGAAAAACTCCCGCTTGCAAGAATATGTGCCAACATTAGGCTCCATGGGGGATAGAGTCCTCCCTGTGAGGCTCTAATATCTCCTTCTAAAGTTCTAGTCACCTTCTAGAACTGAGCTGGTCCTTCGCGAAGGGACTCGACAGTCAGTTGTGAACGAGGCCTTAGCGAGGGGATTGCGTGAGAAAATTGGACAAAGGTGGCTAGGTGCAGGAGACACCAAGGTTGGGACATCGGGTGATGAGGTGAAGTGTCATGAAGAGGTGACGAGGAGGCTGCAGTGTGATGGGTTGACGAGTGGGGACACAACATAGGTGGAGGTGGCATGAAGCAAAGGGGGTACAGGTGTCGGGAAAGGAGAGGGAAAAAAGGAATAAGGTGGGCTAGGATGGCGTTGAGTGGGAGATAAGTGTTAGGGGGGCGAGAGGAGGAACGAGAGTGGGAGATGTGATAGGGGGAAGGAGAGAGGCTGGGTTGAAGAGACATGTCAGAAGGAGGTGAAGGTGGTAATGGAGGTGGTAAGTGGTTTTAGGTGGGAGGGGGTCTGTCATCATGAGAGGGCGGCACAATAGCGAACGACCCACATTCAAAACCGCCTCATTTCAGACCCCCCCCCTTCATTAAAGGCAAAACGATGGTGGGGGAGTCCGGAATGTTACCTTGACCGAAGATCTGGGTGCACAGAGTTTGGCTGCCCAAATCTACTCACTATTTAGCGCTCATTCCGGACCACCCTCCCCTTCATTAAAAGTAGAACGACGGGGGGGGTGGGTCTAGAATTGGACCTCGTCTGTAGATATGAGCGCGTGCCTCTCAAAAGCTTATATCCATGCACCTTTTAAACAAATGTGCTCAATCCCAAACTTAAGAGAGGTGGGTTTTGACCCATTTCTTCACATTTTTCCACCCCAGGGCCAAATCGAAAGGAAAAACCCCCCTTTCAAGTATATGTGCCAACAATGATCACACCATTTTCCCATGTCCTTCTTCATCTTCTAATTGCTCTTCTTGTGTTGTGGCTTGGACTGGTTGTCCTGAGAGTGGACATCTTGGATCGGTCCCTTGCTATGTGGGTTGGGGCCACCTTTGCCCTACTTCGGTTGTGAGGAGTTTGTAGATCCAAACTCTTGCCTCTTCTGCTTAAATTTTTGATCGATCTTGACAACACATATATAAGTCATGCCCAATGAAGCGATGCCCATAAATTCCATTTCTGTTTGAATGTATCTATGCAAACAACCATATTATTTGAGCACCAGATGTATCTCAGAGTCTTTGATACCCAATTTGGTGCGAAGGGTATGGAAATTATTGGTGAAGCTTGGTACTATCTGGTCCCTTTCTTGATGTAGGGTGGTCCATCTAGTGTATTGGTCCTCATAGCTTCCAACGAGGTAGTATTGTTTTTTAATGGCATCCCAGAAGGAATCCCATGTAGGGGAAACCATGAATATTTCAAATTCCTCTACGAACCTTTTCTCGGAGTAAGTATCCCACCAGTCCTTAACATGGGGGACGAACTTGAGGAGTACAATAGTAATATTTTCCCTATTGGAAAAATTGTGGACCTAAAAATACCCTTCGAGTAGATTCAACCATTTATCACAACATCCACATCTATCAGTCCTTCAAATAATGGAATATAAAAATTTACCTGTACCTTGAAGGGGGTTGCATGGCCTCTTGATGAAGATGCTTCTCCCGTGGGCAACAATTGAAGGATCTACCCAAAGTTGTCCATCATTTCATTCCTTTGTCACCCGAGGGATTCCTCGAGCAAAATTTTAATAGGATCTCCTGGTCCACCATCTTTCTTTTCGTCCCCCATGGGTTGTTGTTGGGATCGGCACAAACGATACTGCAACGACTCGATTGGTTGAAGTCCCAACTTCTTGTACCCAGATCTTGTCAGGGACATGCACAAAGAAAAATGAATGAAGAGTAGATTGCTCTGATACCATTGATCCAGATTTAGTAGCGTAATGAACTAATTAACATACTAAATACAATAAACACAGAGATATGAAGAACAACACAAATATCTAGTGAACAATATCTTCTATTGAATAAATGAAATAGGCTGAAACTGTAAAACTGAAGAACTGAAACACTTTCTCGAATGGTGGTAGTTATCTTTGAGAAGAGATGTGGCTTCTATGCACATACGTCTGAGAAGAATGTTTACAATGAGGCTCCAAAGGCCTTTTTGATATTACTCATGAATGCCAAAACCCTATACATCCAAAAACCTAACCCTAGGAGGTGAAACGACAAAATTCACATGGGTCCCCATGGGTAAGTTGGTACATCAACTTCCCATGGTTGTAACTTTTGCATACGACCTCCGTTTTTGGTGCATGATAGCCCATTGGAAAGGCCTTTTAGAGAAATACACATTCCACCATCAAACTATAACTCCGTCTATAGTTTGACTATGGCAAGCCAAAAAAGCATTGTTTAGGCCTCCAAAACAACCCTGGAAGTATAACAAGATGTGCTAACATGAAAACATACAAAATAAGCCAGTTGGATTAGGTGAGAGGCCACCCATATCCACCTGGAAGATGTGTAGGGATTGATACAACCCCATAAGTGTAGAACCCACAATTTAAAAGAAGTACAGAAGAACATGTTGAACTAAAAAAAGACAAGAGGAGCCAGTTGGAATAGGTGGGTGGCCACCAATATCCACCTGCATCATCCATGGTCTTGATTTGCTTGGTATCTAGTAAGAAATTATTTCATGAATTTTGTTAATTGTTGTTTCCCATTGGCTTTGGATTCCAATAGTTGTATGGTCCTATATTTAGGATGACTCCCCATAACTCCTTCTACTTCCACCTCTTATGGTGGCTTTGATCCTGGGGTGGGTTGTTTCCCTCGTCCTCTAGTTTTCCTTGGCATCAACGCCTCAAGAAATTTCAAGATGGCAATATCACCAACTCTGATACCATTGTAATATCCCCAAATGTGCTAGGCCAAGATATTAATGTTTGTTGTCCAATTATGTTTTTTTCTCTTTATGTGATTTTTTCAAACACTTTTCATTCATATGTTTTTATGCTACAATGTTGATTGATAACTTTCTACTAGTGGACATTTCGTCAAACATATTGCTTTAGCTGGAAAAACAAATTTAGCTACAAAAATGGATTCAACTATGAAAACGACCTCAGCTACATAAATGGCTTCAACTATAGAAACAACCTCAGTCGCAAAAATGACTTCGACTAAAGAAACGACTTCAGTTGCAGAAATGACTTTCGCTACATAAATGACTTCGGTTGTGTTATCACATGCTAATTTTTACTATGTGAAATCAAGACTTCAAAATCTAGCGGAATGCTAAAATTGGTTTGGAATCCTGATAAACTAGGTATGGGGCTAAATATGGCAGAAAATAGCTAAATTTGGCAGGAGCGCTTAGTTGATGGGGCCCAATGCGTCGTAGATAGTGAACTCTCAAGATCGATGGTCGAGGATGATTTTGGGGGGAGATATTGCGCGGAGGTTAATTTTGGAAAGCGGGCCGAAATTTAACCATGGTTTTCATTTGGGGATATGTGGCGCTACCAGGTGCATTTCAGGGTGAAAAGTGGGTTGCCCCAAACCATTTTCTCATGCCCCCAAAAAGAAGGAAAGTATAAAGGGGAGGTTGTTCGTTTATTTTATTATATTTCGAAAACTAGACCGTTAAAACCTTGGCGCGACCACCATCTTTCAACTGCAACTCAACAGTACACTAACTCGACTCACCAGTTCCACTTGTTTTTAGGAAGAAAATTATATCTGAGACATAACATTTCATGACTTGCAATCGAAGGAGACAATACGGTTGGGTAAGGCCAAATGCAGTTTTCCAGGGCCCGACAAATGATGTCCAGAGGTCAATGAAAGACAACGAATCACACGAAGGGTCTAGACAGATTCAGAGGATGAAGAGAGGGACTGAAACGCCAGAGAATCCATAATCTAGATTAGGAAAAATTTCTTCCTAATCATTGTAATTGGTTTTAGAACCGAAACGTTTCATTTTAATCATTGTAATCAGTTTTAGAAATTGAAATGTTTCTTTGTAATCACTGTAATCAGTTTCAAACCAAAGGAACTCAACTTGTATAAAAAATAGGAGTTCCAAATATATTGGAGGTTGGAAGAAGTGCAAGGGAATGATTTTAGGTATTCGGAACTTGAATGTAATTTTCTGAAGTTGAATAGAATACACATGCAAAAGTCTTGAAGTTTCCATGAAAAGATTCTAATGGTGGTGATCTGAGTTTTGTCTCTTCTCTTTGTATGTATTTCYTGTATGCTTAAATTCCATTTTCACTATCTTCTATTTAAATTGATAGTTAAAGGCCCATAATTCATCTTGTGATGCTCTTGKCTTAAGAAATTTAAACCGTGTTAAGTTCTTCCTAACTAATGTCATAATTCATTTACTTAATTCTCTGAYACAATTATATGTTTTTCCTTTCTTCTTACACTCTGCAAATTCACAATTTATAACTCAGATTTATCACCTCATTTAGCCTTTATCCYCTGGAGAGTTCTACYRACTAGTCAGTKCTTCCATTTGTTTCATAAGTTTGACTCCATATCCCTATGTGTCCCTCCCCTTCCTTGCCAACAAAATTATAAAAAACCCTTCAAAAYAACAAAACCTAGCCATTGATTTGTTAAAGAAAACTCAAATGTTGAAGACTAAGTGATAGGAGAGAGCCCTCTCTRAGCTGAGYAGGATARTACCCATCTCTAAAGTTGGTTTGTAKGTTACCTCTGTCATTTTTTTTATCAGCTGAACAATTTTACAGAGTGAYAACATTCTGGCGTYGTTSTCGGTGACAAAAGTTKCATTTTCCYTGGGAGAAACGACAAGGTTTAGACCCKATTTATGATGGTGGACAGATGTMTGACACAAGAAGGTTGTACATTTTGATTCGATGACTCCAATCAAGATTCAAATTTGATTTATAGACTCCACTGGAGGGCGAGATCCATTGATAGAGGTATGAAAGGASATCATGGGAGAAAACAAGTACCTAAAGTTGAGTTTTTCCAAGACATAATATTTTTTGTTATTAATTACCYTTTTTCCTTTCCTAAACATGCTAAACAATTTTTTCTTTACCTGCTACATTCAAATGATGATCATGAGAATCTTGCAGTTGTATATMCTCCTCTTAAAGTTGTACATATATTTCCTCATTGTATCATTGATTTTGATCAAAATCTTCCATCTGAGCCATGTGTTGACCATAGCCAAGTTGACGAGCCTCATGAAATCAAGGTTGATATCTCACCTCCTGTACTTGATCCAATACCCTCCAAGATTCAACATAGATACATACCTTTAAAATTACCTCACATCCTTCATAATTTTCCTCCAAAGCACTATAAGTACCAACCTATGTTAGATGGAGAACCTAATGCCATCACAACTAAAAAACACATCCAAGATTTTGAAGATTTTATAGATTTGTTTGATATTGATCATGATGATGTTTGTATGAGGGCCTTCTCTCAATCCTTGAAAGGGGATACCAAAGGCTGGTTTAAGCACTTGTAGCCAAAGACAATTAACTCATGGGAGGAATGGAAGAATGTCTTTTTGAAATTTTGGGGCAAGAGGAAATCTTTGGATGTACATCTTATAGATTTCTATGATTTTAAAAGGAAAATAAATGAAACTATTTCTACATTTAGTAGAAGGTTTTCCAGTATTTATTACAAGTTTCCCAAAGAAATTCAACCCACTGAAGCTGCTGCCATGATCCATTATGCAACAACCTTTCATCCAAATTTGTCTTTACTTCTGATGGAAAGAAGATCTAAGTCCTTACATCAAATGTTTAATGATGCTCAGGATATTCAACACAATATTCAAGCATGTAAACAGATTCGAAATGAGGAGTTGGATGCTAAAGAACATGACAATGAATATGAACAGAAAACAATTGATTTGAATCTTGAGCAGAGGGTTAATAATATCATATGTCCTTTTGAGGTTTTAAATGTTAATGATTTTGCAAAGGATTATATTCCACTTATTGAAAAAGAAGGTGTTAATTTAGCTTCTGATCCATCCCATGATAAGCATGGGGCTAATTTTTTTATGTATTCATTTGTAGATAGTCAAGAAAGTGAATTTACAAATCAACTTGTTGAAGAATAGGTTGATGTCCCAAGATTTTTCTTGTTAGAGGACATTGTAGATGTTGTTGATTTACCTATATATGATGAATATGATGATGATTATGATGCTGACTTCCTAGAATAACTTGTGGCATGTTCTCTATCAAAAAATGTTCCTTTTCAACAGTGTAATGAGAGCAATCGACCTACATATCATAGTTACAAAGAAGAATATGAAGAAAGTACTGAATCAACTGAAGGAAATTCTTTACCTTTATGCTTTTCTTCGTTTAAATTGTTGAAAGAAAATTTTAAGATCACCAGTGAAGCAAAAGAATGTGTACTGATGCCAAATCACACTGATTCACTGGAACAAATTGACAAGAAATTGCATAAATCTTCTCATGTGTTTGATTACCCTGTTACTTGTTGTATAGAAGGTTTTATCAATTCAAAATTGCAGCCATTGGTCGAAGATGAATCTGAAAATGTAGATGATGATGAGTTGTTGTCCAAATCATTCATGACCTTCTTTCCATCAGGAGTTTCATTGTAGAAATTTAATATATATCTTCAGTTCTTTCATGACAACCATAAATGTGAATTTGTAGATCAACCTGCCAAAGAACAAGCCACTGCCTCAATTTTCCTGTTTGATGACATTACAAAGATTTTTGGAGAACCCAGGTATGATATGTACAATGATCACTATCAGGTTGATTTTTCAGAACAAGCATTTGCACTTTCCAAATCTGAAAATGATTGTGTTCAACAATCCAAAGAAATCGAAAATTGTGCATATGACAATAGTGAAGAAAATGAAGAAAGTTTTGAATCAAGTGAAAGAAATTTGCCATTTTGTATTGTTTCTTTCAAATTGCTAGAGAAAAATGTTTCTAATGTTTCAAATCAGGAATCATCTAGGCATGATGATGAATATGAAGAAAGAAATGGAATTGCCAATGAAAATTATCTTCCATTATGTTTTCTTCCTTTGAATTGTTGAAAGTAAATCATGAGATAATAGAGGAAGAAGGGAAGTCTGTCTGCATTCACAGTGACACTGTTTTACATGAGCAAATTATTATCAATGAGGAAGACCAACAACCTTCTCATGCATTTAATGACCGTATTTTTGATTACATGGAAAGTTATTTCAGTTCAAATTTGTAGCTTGTGCTCAACTACCAGCTTGGAAATAAAGATGATGGTCAATCAACGTCAGTGTTAGATATGGATTACTTGCCACCAGGGGTTTCATTACAACCAACATTGTCTTTTGAATTAGAAGATTGTTATTTCCAACAGTCTCAACAGATTTTTCGGCCTATTTGTGGCAATCAACAGGTTGAATTACATAAAAACAAGGATGTAGTGGAAGGGGTGAAAAATGATTATTGTTTTATGCATGTTTTAGAGGATCCATTTGCAGTTTTGTTGGAGGTGGTAAACAGTCCCATTGTTTTAATTTTTTTGAGATTTAAATTTATAGATAAATTTTTGAATAAATTATCAGTAAAAAAATCTTTGGAGCAATCATGTGCAAAGAAAGCAAACAATGGATAAAATTCTTGCATGGTTTCATTGGAATTATGATTTCATTTGATTGACAATTCATTTAAGTAGTTTTAGAGTAGAAAGGAGTGTGCAAATAAGCTTGTTGGTCAAGCAATTTTCAGTTTGGGTTTTTAGTAGTGTGTACATTCAGATTGTAGTGGTGTATTTAGCGTTTAGTTTTCAGTTGAGAGCAGTGTACAAACTTGGTTTTTCAGTGGACACTATTGACGGGTCAGAGCATGGTACACACATGTTTTGGGAGTAGCCCAATGGATCAAGCACTAGGTCTATGAGTTCTTTGCTACCTCACTGGGAGGAGAACATCCCCATTGGAGCCAATGTTATCACATGTTAATTTTTATTATGTGAAATCAAGACTTTAAAATATAGAGGAATGCTAAAACTAGTTTGGAAGCCTCATAAACTAGGGAAGGGGATAAATATGGAAGAAAATAGAAAAAATTGGTAGGAGCGCTTAGTTGATGGGGCCCGACATGTCACAGATCGTGAACTATCAAGATCAACGGTCGAGGATGATTTCGGGGGGAGACATTGCGCGGAGGTTAATTTTGGAAAGCAGGCTGAAATTTAAACCATGGTTTTCATTTGGGGAATACGTGGCACCACCAGGTGCATTTCAGGGTGAAAAGTAGGTTGCCTCAAAATCATTTTCTCATGCCTCCGAAAAGAGGGAAAGTATAAAAGGGAAACTGTTAATTTATTTTATTCTATTTCAAATACTGGACCGTAAAACCTTGGCGCGACCACCATATTTCAACTGTAGCTCAAAATTACACTAATTCAGCTCACCAGTTCCACTCGTTTTCAGGAAGAGAATTATATCTGAGACAAAGCATTTCCCGACTTGCAATTGAAGGAGATAATTCAACTGGGTAAGGAAAATGCAGTTTTCCAGGGCTTGACAAAGGATGTCCAAAGGTCAATGAAAGACAACGAATCACACGAAGGTCTAGACAGAGTCAAAGGAAGAAGAGAGGGACTGAAACGCCAGAGAAGCCAGAATATGGATTAAGAAATCTTTCTTGCTAATCATTGTAATTGGTTTCAGAAAGTAAAAAAATTCTTATGGTTAAAACATTTGAATAGGTGGGTTGAGTATGGAAATGATCCAAATTATTTTCGGCACAGAATGAGAGTGGAGATATAATAAATAAATATACAAATATGTCTCGGATATCCAATATTATAAGAGAAATGTATTAGAGATGCAACCATAAACACAGATATACAATAATATATTGATCCGGATTATTTTTGGCATGAAATGAGAGTGGAGATATGATAAATAAATGTACAGAGATATCTCAGATCTCCAATATTATAACAAAAATGTATCATAGATGAAACCATAAACACAGATATAAATTAATACACAATTTTCTATTAATGAGCGAAAATGTACAAAGACTGTAAAATACAGAGTGAAAGACTCACTAGAATAGTGGCAACTTACTCTGAGAAGAGATGAGACGGCTACTCACATCTGTGAGAAGATGATTTTACAATGAGGCTCCAAAGGCCTTTTTATCATAAAGAAAAACCAAAACCCTAACCGTGGAAGATGAAAATCCAATAGTTTTGTGGACCCCGTTTTGGGTAGTTTGGTGTATCAACTTCTCGGGGAGTAACTTTGGCATACGATCTTTGCTTGGGGCGCACGATAGCTCGTTGGAAAGGTATCATCGAGGAGATTCATTTTAGGGTCTCAATGAGAGCCTTTGGCTATCATTGAGAATATCAATGATGAAAAACCTTCATTTAGGCCCTCAAAATGGCCCCAGAAGTTAAAAACTGCTAAAAATAGTAAATTACCAAAATTGCCATAAAACTGTTTTGAGCCAATTGGAAAAGGTGGGTGGCCACCAATATCCACCTGGATAAGGTGAAGATGTGCAATTCCTTCTGCGGTCAACATGGAGTTAGCATGTGTCTTTCTAATCCAGGTGGATATTGGCGGTGGCCACCTACCTATTCCACTAATTCATAATGGTTTCACATCTTGGGAAATTTTCTACGAATTTTCAGGTGCCAAACTTTTAGGGGCATTTTGAGGCCCTAAACGACGTTTTTTTGACATGGAAGCATTGAATCGATTGTTAAAGAAATATTTTGAGCTATTCAGAATGTGTACTCCTTGGCCGACAACTATACCTTTCCAATGAGGTACCAAGCACCCCAAATAGATATCATATGCAAAATTTTCACCCCTAGGAAGTTGATGTATCAACTAACCACATCAGGGCCCACAAATGTTTTGGTGTTTCATCTTCTCGAGTTAGGGTTTTGGATGTTTAGGGTTTTCTCATTGATGATTTATGTTAAGAATCCTTTTCAGCCTCTTTGTAATCAAATTCTTGTGAATGAGCATAGTTGTCACACCTCTATCTTCAGAGATAAGCTACCACTATTCTAGCTAGCTTATGTGCTTTTCATTTTATATTATTTTGTATTCAGAAAATCATTAATAGAATTTGAGTTTAATTCTATTACTTTGTTTCTCACAATATCTTCGTGTGTTTCCTTATTACATCTTTTCCTTCCTATCATTCTCAATATAGTTTGGATCGTGCGCGCACACACACATTTATTAAGAACCAATGTAGATCCATCATAAATCCAAATCTATCATGTGTTGTAACAAACCCCACCCCTTAAAGCTTCGAAGGGGTGGGGTGTCCAATTTTTTTTCTCAGTTTATCTATCTTATCTTACCTTCTTCCATTCACATATCCAATGTTATTTACTTATTCAAGGGATTTTCGATGATAAAACATTTTTATTTGTGGATTCATGAACTTGCAGACTCTCAACTACATATCATTACAAGTCTCCTTCCACAAGTTCACCTAAAACATCTCGACACTTAGTCATTTATCCATCTTCGTAGACTTGCAGGCCCAAGGATTCGCAGAGGTAATATTCTACGACCCTAAATTTCATGACTCTGAGAAGTCTCAACACTTAGTCATTTTTCCCTTTGTGGACTCGTGGAGGTGTATTTATATGACCCTAAATTTCATGAGTCCAAGAAGTCTCAACACTTAGGCATTTTTCCCTTTGCAGACTCACAGACTCGCGTTATATGACCCTAGATTTCATGAGTCCGAGAAGTATCAACACTTAGTCATTTTTTTCTTCGCAGACTCACAAACTCGCGAAGGTGTAGTTATATGACCCTACCTTTCATGAGTCTGAGAAGTCTCAACACTTAGTCATTTTTCCCTTCGTGGACTCATGGACTCGCGAAGGTCTAGTTATACGACCCTAGCTTTCAAGAGTCCGATATGTCTCAACACTTAATCATTTTTCCCTTTGCGAACTCGCGAAAATGTAGTTATAGAACCCTAACTTTTATGAGTCTGTGGAGTCTTAGTGTCAGTGTTTCATGGAAACTTGCATAGGAGATCTAGCTAAAGCAAGTACAAACAAAGATTATCAAGAAAGGAAGAGAGATTAAATATGGAAGAATGAGAAAATATATTCACACTACTCCAATGAGCTGATAATTGATACATAGATCATGATCAATACGATACAATGAATGAGTGGAATACACTCATATATAGGGCAAAGAATTCCATAATTAAGAAAATCAATCAAGAAGTTAGCTTTCCTTAGGAATGCATGCATGCATAATAGTGATGGTAAAAATAGAAAGTCTAAAAATAGAACTAGTCAGTTAACTCCCAATAAACTAGTGTTACTCCCATTGAAATAGTGTGTCGAAAATAGAAATTTCTCCAACACAATGCAACTAGGCCATTTTAGGTACTCATGTACAATGCAACTAATGAACACTGAATAAAAGTGAGGAAAGAGGGAAAACCATGTGGGAACAAAACCCCCCCTCAAAAGATAATGTATCAAAAGAAGAAAATGGCAGCTGCTATGCAACTGTGTTCTTCACTGCAAGACGATCCCGTAAAGTCTGAAACTTATGCTCATTTAAAGTCTTTGTGAATATGTAGAAATATTTATGGATCTGATGAAGTCCTTTGGAAACCTGTCGGGCCTTGTACTTCTTGATCCTGTGGACCCATCTGCACTTGAAAATATTCCTTTCTGGTGGATGTGGAACCAGATTCCAAGTCTGGTTCTATAAGAGTGAGTCATACTCCTTCTGCATGTATGCTTTCCATAATGGATTTCCCACAACCCTATTGTAGTTCTGTGGATCAGTAGATTGAACCATATAGCAATGCATGGGCATCGCAGGTTCTGAAGCTGAAAATACATGAGAAGTCTCCTGATGCTGAGATCAAGTCCTCCTCGAATCCAATGGATTCCCTGCAAGGTTTCCTGTTGCCTGAAGTGTGGTATGTGCCTTCTTGGGCATCTGTTGAAGCTTCAACACTGGCTTCTTATCTGGATGTACTACCTGCTTATTTCCATGTACAAAATCTGAGTGTATGGAATCATCTCTGATGTCTGAAACTGATGGAAGAACAAGAGTATATGCCTGTTTCACTGGAGGTGCATGCAAAGTACTCTCCTTATGTGTAAGTAGAATAGAGGAGTCATCGTCATAAAACTTAGTGAATTTATACAACCTTGACTTGTGATCCACCTCACCAATTGCAATGATGGAATAGTCATGCATGTCGATTACTGAAACTGAATCTGATGTAAATTCAACCTTTTTACCTTTTTGAGCGATTTGATAAACTGAGAGAAGATTCATAGAAATCTTTGGAACATGAAAAACATTCTCAAAACTACCATTGTGGAGTTCCACTCTCCCTTCTCCTACTACTGCTACTAGAGTATCATCCCCCATGAGAATCAGGGGTCTTGAGCATGGAATCAAGGAAGAGAAAACTTCCTCTTTCATTGCCATATGATGGGTTTCACCATAATCTATAGTCCATGAATTAGATGAGGAATTAATTGCAACAAGAGCATGATGATTACCTTTCTTAGGAGCAATATCTTCTTCCTTTTGCTTCTTGACTCCCTCTGGAATGAAGTTTCCAAGGTTGTTCTGCTGAAGTGCATGTGCCATAAGATTGATATGTTTCTTCATGCATGTGGATTCTTCATGATTCGGTTTATTGCAGTAAGTGCACTACTTTCCCTTCTTCTTCTTCTTGGAATCTGAAGAGTCTTTGGAACCTGAAGAATCATTAAAGGATTTGAAATATGGATTTGGAATATCCCTCCTGCCTATCTTGTTTGAATGACCCTTCTCCATCCTGCATGGTGAGTGCATGTGCTTTGGGATCTTTCATGAGGCCCATATGTTTGAGTTTTGTTTGTTTTTGTGTAAGAGACTCAATGAACTGAGCCAACATAGGTATTTTCCAATTTGTTCCAAAAAGACATCTGCCAGAATGGAAATTGGAGAAATATATAGTGTATTTTGGTCCTAGCTTGGCCAAGATTGTTAGAATAAGTTGTTTCCCTTGTGTAGACTTATAAATACCACAGTCACCCAAGATCAATAGCAAAGATTTAAATTTAGTAAAAAAATCTTGTATATTATCAAACTTTTAGGGTCTAAGATATTCAACTCTACCTTAAGCATACGACCTCGCATCTCATCTTGCTTTCCAAAGAGTCCTTTTAAGGTGGTCTAGATCTCATTTGGAGTCTTTCATGTGGCAACATGAAACCACAAATCAATGGAGATTAACTCAATAAGTAGTCCCGTGTCCTCATCCTTATGGTTCACTCATCTCATCTTCTCAATCATTGATGTAGTTTCTGTTTCTGTTGCCATCATCAAATTATACAATCCTTTCCTTCTGAGTTGGAATTATTCCTTGGGATTCCAATAAAAATAATTGTATGGTGTGAGGATTACCACCAAGTTTGACTGTATAATAGTTTTCATATCTGTCTCTCCCACTGATTCCAAGAACCCCTAGAAATTTACTCTCAATTTGCAAGTGAAAAATTAAGAAATTAAAAGTTCATATCAGTTTCAGGAGATGATATTGCGACTTACTTTCTAAGAAAATGGTGAGGAATATCGCCAAACGGTTGAAAACCCACTTCCAAAAAGGGCCGATTTACTTTCCTATGGGGCCATTTCCTAAAAAACGTAATATTTTTGGGAGGAATAATTGTTGAAATTTATGACCACGGATTTAGCTCGTCAAAACTCTGATTTTCCTTATCCTTTGGCTTGTCTGGCTTGCTCCAAGCAGCATAGCTCTGATACCATGTCAGTGTTTCATGGAAACCTTCACAGGAGATCTAGCTAAAGCAAGTACCAACAAAGATTATCAAGAAAGGAAGAGAGATTCAATATGGAAGAATGAGAAAATATATTCACACTACTCTAATGAGCCGATGATTGATACATAGATCATGATCAATATGATACAATGAATGAGTGGAATACACTCATATATAGGGAAAAAAATTCCATAATTAAGAAAAGCAATCAAGCAGTTAGCTTTCCTTAGGAATGCATGCATGCATAATAGTGATGGTAAAAATAGAAAGTCTAAAAATAGAACTAGTCAGTTAACTCCCAATAAACTAGTGTTACTCCCACTGAACTAGTGTTTTGAAAATAGAAATTTCTCCAACACTTGGTACTTATCCATTTTCCCATCTTCTACTGACGCATGGCATGACACATAGGGTGCAAACTAGTACACATACTTCTTGACACGTGGCATTACTTAGGGTGACATGTGGCCTTATTTCGTTAGGACATAGGGTACTCACATAGGGTCTCCATCTTGTGGGTCTGACGACTCAAGTTCGATGACCCTGAATCATGTGGATATCCAAAAAGGACTCTCCCTTGCCCCTTTCTTTGATCATCAATTAGCACATACCCTCTTGGGGCACGATGGAGATACTAGTTAGTAAGGTACATCATGATGGTGTCACCATTTTTGCTTGGTCGCATTCCAACGAGATTCCCCAAGACCTATGACAGAGTTTTCATCGTGTCCTCACCTCGATGGATGGTCTAGGTCCATCCTTGGTTTCCAAGTTTGTTATGACCAGGGGGATCTGACCTTGTTAATCTCCATGGGCCCAATGTTTCAGAATCATCCACGATCACTCCCTGACAACCAATGACCCATGTTTATTTCAGAGTATTTATTTTTTCTCAGTGTCGATGAAGGGTTAGGATTTTTTCCTTTTATCCCAATCAACAATTGAGGTCGTATTTCGACCACGTCCCGATAAAGGGCCCAAATTTATTCATCGTGCCAAATCCACAACCATGATTATTTTGAAACGAATTAGGGCTTCTCCACTGACATAACAATCTGCACCTAAATTTATCCAATTTATGGATATATTTCTTTAAGTCCTTCTCAAGTCTTACCGATCCTCGAGAATTATTGTGCTTGAAAAATGTTCTCCATGGTTTCCCCAAGGTTTCTTCATAGTACATTATCCTTTGAAGGACTTGTTGGGTTCAGGCATTCCAATAGCATGCAACACAGAGATCTTACACATGGTATATATATACATGAGAGTACATGCATATTCCATAGTATTACAACGATACACACAATGAGTAGAGATGTCTCTCCCCTCGGGTTAGTACTGAGACCTTGAATTACACACGTGCATAAAAATCATACAGATTTGTATCTTTTCCTATATACTAGACACACAGTTTTACTCATAGTCATACATTCGTAATTAATTCTCATAAGACATGAAGTATTCTCAAGCAAGAATGTAAAACTCTTCATAGAAGTAAATATTATGTACAACTTCTGTTGTCTCCAGGATACACAATTTGATATGTATACCAAATGGTTACATCAAAATATTATGTTGTTCATTTAACCATACACATAATAATTTCAATACACAAAAGTAGATGATACATTTATCTACAAAAAATTAAGATACGTTAAGTACTTTTGTAGAGAGAACTTCTCTCCACCCAACGTCGGTAAGGTTGCATTCAACTTCGCTGCAACTAGCCACCCCCGAGACAGGATACAGTGTCACAAGAGGATTTTTGCAAGATTTTTCCCTTCCCTTCTGCCCTTTGTTAGGGACCTAATCCCCTAACTTCTCATGTAGGTAGAATAATATAGTTCCATGTAATAAAGGTCGATACTAGTTAATAATACCTATTTAATAAATATGAAGTAAATGTAAGAAGACCTAATAGAAGCTTTCGCTTCTAGAAAGATCTTTCTCTAGAATGTTGTTTAGAAGATAGAATTAGTATAAATAAGAGTAGAAGGTATGAGAGGGATTTGTCTTGAGAATTATTGTAATAGATCTATGTTCTTCTGGAGGTTTCTCCCTCGAAGAGGCAAGTGAACATTGCTTCCTATGAATAAAGGTATTATTTTGGTGTTGTGGTTCCATATATTATGTTGTTCTGCTACTATATTTATGCTCTCTGTTTTTATTTCGTTGATATTCATTGAAATATTGTTGTTTTATGCTATTATAATAGATCTGGTGCCTAACAAGTGGTATTAGAGCACTTTCCTTGGCAGGATTTGTGGGTTAATATTTTTTTCCAAGGTAAAGACATGTTCTGACATGTTTAAGCTACAAATATATGTTGTTCAATGCATAAATCCATGGTTGGGGAAGCATACACACAAGAAATACAAGAGGTACTTAAGTGCACATATGTTGGCCACCCTCGTAACCCCTGTTGATACCCATTTGAGTGGTAGTGCATTAGACAACACCTGTATATGGACTTATGCTTCCACGTACCTCTGGTATATCGGGAGACCCCCTAGCTATCCTGAAATAATCCATAGATCAATTGATCGATCACCTGAATGCTATAGTGCCACCGATAAAAACACTCGGAAGATACTCTCTAGTAGTTGGGTAGTCAGATAGTATGGATAAGGGTATGGTCTAACCTCCTTAGTTAGGGCACTTAGATATTGGGCCGAGTAGTACTGTTGGATCCCACACGTATATTAGAGAGATATAGCATAGGGAAAACCCTTGTCTGTAGGCACCTTGAAAACCCTAATCCTTGGGAAGGAAACCAAACAGAAAAGGAACAAAGAAGATATATTTTCGTTCAACCTTTCCTCCGACATTCGGGTTGCAAAAATTACAAACAGAAAAGGAACATAGATCTATTTCCCTGCAACCTTT
>JZKD02S0782798.1:247387-259254 GCA_000966675.3 Picea glauca
GCTTGCTAGGAGGGTAGGTAGAAGGTGGAGATGGCTATTGAAGGCTATAGGAGTGGTCAAGGTGAAGACTAGTAGCAGAGAAACAGACCAGATATGGATCTGGAGCTCATATAGATAAGAGATCATATGGAGAAGCTTGCATTTAAAATGCAGCAGGATGCAAAAGTGCATTGGGTGTATGAGTGGCCCATGAATAAGAAGGTGAAGTGGCCAGTTAAGATATTGTTGGCCATATGACAACGACAACTATTAAATAGGTGGCTGAGGTATGTTGAAAACCTCAATGATACAAAGGAGGAAATGGTTTACATCTGTGAACTAGAAATTGGGAGACACCTCAGTGATGAGGAGGAGGTGAGATCAACTGAAGATCTCATAAACTGCCAAGAGGGCAGAGATGAATTTTCAAATTTCTAGGTGGGAAATGATATAAGATAAAGTGAGGATCTCTTAGACTATCGAGGATAGCAATGGAAATTCATATTTCTAGGTGGACCATGAGATGGGATGAGAAGATCTCATAAACTACCAGGGGGGTAGGAATGGACTTTCGAGTTGCTAGGTGGGAAATGGAAGGAGATTAGTGGAGGATCTCATAGACTTCCAAGGGGGTAGTGATGGAATTTCAAGTTGTTAGGTGGGAAATGAGATGAGGTCAGTTGATCTCATAGACTGCCAGGTGGGCAGAAAGGAAGTCCCAAATTGTCAGGTGGGCAGGGGGAAAGAGATGAGACTGTCTTAAAGTATCAGGAACTCATAAGGGAGTTCATATTAGCAAGGAGTGCTGGTGGAATAATATCATAGGCGTGTTCCGATCATTGGGGGAATTCATATATTCCTACCAGATAGCCCAGCTGAGGCCAGAGCGTGTGTTGTAGATGCAGTAATAGAAGAAGGAAAACCAATGATGACTGTCATGGTGAAGGATAAAACATAGGAATCTTCCCAAGTAGAAGAAGAAGCAATGGAGCAGACACTGATGTCTACCCCAACAAAAGGAGATAAGAATTCAACAGAATTGCTCAAAATTTTCAGCCAGGAAGCTGAAACGGAGATGACTGCAACATTGGAGCCTGCAACAGAAAGAGAAGTAGACAACATAGACCTTGCTGATTTGTATGATGAAATGGAATACCTAGAGAGAAGGTTCATGGTGAAAATATTTCACATTCAACAAGCCAATTTGGAGACAAGTGGAGGAGCATACCAACCAGAGGAACAACTGGAGGAAGCTGGAGTTGAACCAGCACAAGGTGAAATGGCATAAGCTAATCTGTTAGAGAAGGTGACTGAGCAACAGGTCAGTCAAGAAGAGACTATAGAAATGGATTCTATAGTGGAGTGGAAATTTAGCGCCATAAGGGGATATGAAGACAGCATGGGGGATCAAGTTGATCTACCCATTGGTAAGGAAGTGCAGCATAGAAGACTGCATAAGAAGAGCCAGCCACTAGAGAAGATGGATAGGGAGATAGAGAAGATAACGAGGCTGATGTTTAAGTCAACAGAAGCACTCAACAAAGAGGAGTTGAGTAGAGGAGAGACTTCTGCAACAACAGTGAAGAAGGAGAAGAAGCAACAACATCATCAACAACAACAACATAGCTGGAGAGGAGCAAGAGGACAACTCCAAGGAAAGGTTTGGGATCCAAGAGGATTTCAACACTAGAGAAGAGGAGCTCATGATTTTCCCAATAGTGGAGTATGATGTAGAAGCATTGCTCCACATCATCAATTGCATTAGAATGCCAACACGTAGACACGTAATGGAGAAAGGGAGAGACGCTGACCCTCCCATTTTAAAATTTTTGAAATATGATCCTATACAGATTTCATGTTGTAAGGATGATAAATGCTAGGCCATGCCTTTGTACAGGTAGTGGATAGGGTTTCCTTAAATGGTTTCCTGTAGCAGGCCCAGGTCGTAGTCAAGTCTGGGTGGACATTTATGGAATGTATCCATAGGAATATGGTGTCGTAACTGAGACAATGATAGCACTAAGGCGGTGGATAGGATAAGCTCGTAGAGCCCTCGTTTTGTTAAAAAAAAAGAGACTTGAGAGAGAGACCTTGGTAGAGAGGTCTTAGGAGACTTAGAAGGTAGAATAGTTCTGAGGAGAGCTTGAGGGAACTGGGACTTGATTAAGTCCAATTTTTATATAAACATCTGTATAGACACACAAAGATAATAGAAAATAATTTTTTCCTACATATGCTTGTTCATGTGTTGATGTATTTCATGATTGAATATTGTAGATGTATGATAAGTTTCATTTACAGGAAGATATATTTCTCTATCTTTGTTTGAGTTTCAAGTATTAGTCTGGTTCTTTAGGTTGTGCAAGGAGTGCGCAACAGAACATTGGAGGTTATGTAGCCAAAGCAAGGAGTGCACATCTGAACTCTGCGGAGTCAGGGAAGAACGTGCCAGGAGGCACACCAGAGTGATCATGAATTCAAAGAAGGAACCTCAAGGTTGTTGAATAACTTGGAGGAGCGACTGTGCAAAGAAGGCTCAGAGGGACAGAACTACTGAAGGTTTTGTAGAGCTCTGCCAGGTGGGAATCGAGCGAATGCAAGGAGTGCACAAGAGAACTCTAATTTGAGTTTCGAGAGAGGAGAAGTGTCGAAGGAGAAGACACTCACATAGTTATTGAATACTCTATCAACTTAGCAAGGAGTGCTTGAGCATAAGTCACCAAGAGGGCACTTATATCCCTTCAAGGAGTGAAAGGGTTGATACAGAGTTGTTGAATACTCTGGAGGAAGGCTTGTGCAAGGAGTGCACTAGGCCAACACTCGTGTTGGCACAGGGGCAGACCCAAGGTTCAATGCTTCAACAATACACCAACAAAATCCTAACTACCGGCCCTTTCGACAACCCCTGCGAAGCAGATGTAGTCTCACCCGAGGTAGAGGCAGGGGTGGTTGCAGGAGTCACATGTCTGCAACCTAGTTGGGACACAGATCTATGATTACAATACTCTAACAAAGCACTTAGCAGTTACCATTCATCAGTATTTAACCAGTATTTACTTTGCAGATAAAACCCTTATTACAGAGCAACACAGTATTAAACCAGATCTACCACATCTAATCACTTAACATATGTAAATAGATCAGATCTAGCATCTTATTCACATCATTAGGCACTAAGCTATCATATTCATCTAAACATACATTATTGCACTAAGCATTAATCACTTAAAAAAATATAACAATGACAATGCACAAAGAAACCATAACACAGGATATACGTGGTTCACCCCAATGTGGGGTGACATCCACCAACTCTTCTCTTCTTTATTATATTCTATCAAGCTTCTTATATGCACAGGCATCAAAATCCTACTTCGAAAAAGACAGGAGATCTGCGCGCACCTCGCTAGATCCTCCTTCCCCATGTTAGGTCACACCACAAAGCCTTCTTATAGTCTGCACATAAGATTCTTACAATCACTTGCACTCAGCTTATGCAAGAGTTCAACACTACATGCACAAAGCATTCATACTATCTGCACTTAGCTCATTGGCCCACCACATCACATCCTTGCCTAGATACCTATTTATACATTACAAAGGGCCTAAACATGGGTAAACCCATGGGCCGACATCCCATACCCATTACATAAGACCAAAACCCAAAAGTGACCTAAAAAGGATCCGAGATCCTACGATCTCCTCTTCGACTTGCACTCCACCTTTGACCAGCCTGTTGAAGTCCCAAAATAGGTCAAACCTAACCAAGGAACTCCAAAACTTGGTCAAGGGCCAACAGGCCCCCAACACTCATCTGTGACTTGTTCCAAATCACTCTAATATGGGTAACTCTACCTCAAAAGCCTCAATCTTAGCTCGAGCTGCTTCAACCTGCTACTTCGCCAAGGCCTCCTGCTCGACGAACTCTTGAATAAATGCCTCATTCACAGGTCCCTCTAAGCGTTGTTCTACCGAAGTGACTACCTGTTCCAGCTCAACTCTTCGACCTTCAATCTCCTCGAAAAGTAGGATTGGATGGATCTTCTAAGTTACTTCCATGACTCTGCTTTGTAGGGCATGGACCTGTTGCTGAGTTGTGCACTGGTATTGGGATCTTTTCATTCTCTCAACTGTCGACAGGGGTTTCAAATGCACTTGTATGGTTGTTTCTTTGCCTCCTTGAGTTGTGACTCCAGTGCATTGATTTCAGGTTGTTTGGTAAGTCTCTCATAATTCTGTGCATTGTGATCACTTAGTTGTTTACATTCCATGGTGAAGGCCTTGATTCTCTCCACTGAGCTCTGAGTAGTTGCTTCTCTTTGGTCTCACACATCCTGTGGAGTGCTTGGCACTGTTTGTAGATCTAGTTCTGTGAATCTATGTTGAAGCTGTTGAATGGATTCAACAATATTTTCCACTTGATTTTCCACCGAGTCTTCCTCCATTTTCTCTAAGCTTGTCACAGAGCGAATTTTTCTGCAGACTGCTGCTTTAACACCAAACTTCTCTGCCAGAAGATGTTCTTTCTCCTGGTGGATCTGCGCTCTATCCTCTTCGAACTTGGTTTGTAGGTCATCCTTCTCCTGTTGTGCAACTCAAAATTGCTCCATAACTTCTTCTTATGCTTGCTTCAGGGTCGTTGTGGCCTGTTCTTTTTCTTCCTGCACACGACGAAGGAGAACTTCAGTCGCATCAGCTATTTTGTGGAGTTGGGTAGGCTCATCTCCCAACTCTATTTCATATGATGTCGGGGGCATAGTGGACACTGTGTGACTGGAGTGAAGGGCTTGTTGTACACCTCACAACTTAGTCTCAATTCTATCATACATGGCTTCTTGTTTTTCTTCAGTTCTCTACAAAATATCTTCCGAAGCATATGATACAATTGCAATAATGAAGTCGAAGTCATCAACCATGAGCACAGTCCTGACAATGGAAACATTTGTTGGCACAGGGGTAGACCCAGGGTTCAACGCACCAACAAAACCCTAACTACCGGCCCTTTCGGAAACACATGCAAAGTAGATGCAGTCTCACCTGAGGTAGAGATAGGGGTGGTTGCAGGACTCAGATGTTTACAACCTAGATGGGACATAGATTTGTGATTACAATACTCTAACAAAGAACTTAGCAGTTACCATTCATCAGTATTTAACCAGTATTTACTTCATAGATAAAACCCTAATTATAGAGAAACATAGTATTCAACCAGATCTACCACATCTAAGCACATAACATAAGGAAACAGATCATATCTAGCATCTTATTCACACTTACCTTGATAGAGAAGGGAAGTTCTGTTGATTCACACTTTTGGTAGGGAAGCCCATCCCGGGATTCCTCCCAACATTCTTGAATCTTGATGGTTTAACTCCCATCCTCTTGAATCATATCTTACTTTTCTTCTTTCATTTCTCGGGGAGTTCTTCTTTGTAGTTGATTTTCTCATAATAGTATCTAGCGTTTTGAATGACATCTTCCAAGGTCTTAGGTTCATCAAATTCAATCCTGTTCTGGAAGGATTGAGGTATCCCACTAAGAAATCACTACATATTTACCTTTTCATCCTTTATGTAGGTTACATACTTCATCAATTCCAAAAAATTGTTGATGTATTCATCTACAATGAGTTGTCCTAATTTGAGCTCATAGAACTCCTTCATCTTTTCATCATAATACCGCTCAGAAAGGTACTTCTTCTTGAAGTATTTCTCAAACTTATTATAGGAAAACCCCTTTTCCCGGATTCCTTTTATGTTTCTAAGGTATTCTCACCAAATATAGGCCTTTCCTTTCAAATTGAATATAGCTATTGGAATTTAAAGTTCTCAGAGTAGTTATGAAATATGAAATACTTCTTTAGGCCCAATATCCAAGTTTCTTCCTCTTCCCATTTTTTGATTTCTTCATCAAAATTAGGTGTCTTGGCCTTCTTAAATTCCTCAGGGTCCCTGCCCTTGGATTACTTCATTTTCTTCCCCTTCTTATGGGAATGGGAATTGGTCTTACTAGTGGACATTTCTATGGAGCTTTCTACTCCTTCACTACTACATAAATCCTCAGAATAATCTTTGGTTTTGGCATGCATATTGACTTCATGATGATCTTTCTTGAGAGGGTTTCTTCTTGCATTGCTTCGATCAGGTTCTTCCCTCTTCATTTCAGGTAAAATTTAGGTTTTCTCAGATCGTAGTCTGCCCACATTGCCAGTGGTTATCCCATGTTGCAATAGTCATTGTAGATCTGATAGAATTCACAGTAGGACTGCATTTATCTTGTTCTGTGTTTCCCACTCCTTCATTGGCCAGTCATTGTCAACCTATTGTGAGAGGCACTACAACCCTCCATTTTTCATTTGATCTTGTTTAATTCCCTAAAAATGGAGCCCCTTATTTGTTGAACCTAAGAGAAATATTCATAAGTCTCTCTCTCCATCTCAAGATTCTTTTGATAACTCACATTTCACTTGGAAAAAGAAAATTCATCAAAACTTGGTGTTGCAATCCAATTTTGAAGTCGTCAAAGTTACTTAAAAATCCTCTGAAAAGTTCAGAGGAGTTACTTCAAACTCCTAAAAAAAAGTTCAGAGGTGTTCTTTTCATATGATTTGATACACAACGTTATCACAAGAGTTAGGAGAAACTCCATTGATGTGTTTGGAGGAGTTAACTTTAACTCCTTCGAACACATCGAGAGAGTTCCTCTCTCAGGTTCCAATCTATATAGGAGAACTTCCTCTTTTTCCATCTAATCAAACTGACCCCAACCACTGCATTTAATTCCATAAATGATCGTTTGGATATATAAATTGAACGAGGTTAGGTTTAATTCCATCCAACCATTTGCAAGTAAACAAGGAAATCTAAGGTTAAACGCAACAAATTGAACTTCGTTTGAAGATATCATCTATCCATACTCACCATGTGGTGACATAATCCAAGTAAGAGAACCTCACCTATCTTCTATTCTAAGGTTAGGGTTAGGTCTTTGTTTATTTCTAGTTTTTTTTTTTCTGTTTGTTCCTTTCTCAATTACCCTAGATCAATATTTTTCATTCCTTCCTCCTCGTCGCTTCACTCTTAGCCTCCCCCCCCTTTCGCCAACCTTGCACTTTTAGAGCCTATTCCTTGCTCTGGAATGAATGCCCGGTCGGTCCCTTATCATTCGTCATGACTAAACTTCTTTGCATCTTCATACTTGATCCTTGCAAGCCCAAAAGCTTTCCCCAAGCACGTAGACCATGATCTAGAAGGTTCTAGGGTTTCCTCACATCCCTTTAAACTCATCATGGTTTTTCTCTAGATTGCCTTGCCATATTCACGAAAATTCCTAACACTAAATTGAAGGCTTTCAAAGTAACTCTCTGAATACATCAGGGAATTTATTACTAACTTCTCCGATGCATTCAGAAAAGTTAAAATTATATCCTCTGCATATTTCAGAACCTTTGGAAACAAATCCTCCGATTATATTGGAGGAGTTACTTTCAACTCCTCCAATATGATCATAGGATTTTTCTTTTAAGTGATCCAACGTCCTTGATACTTGGGACAGTTCCTTCTAATAACATATCAAAGAAGTTTGAAACAAATCTTTTGATCTCATCAGAGGAGTTGTTACTAACTCCTCTGATGTGATCAGAGGACTTGTATTTAACTCTTTTGATCACCATCCTAGCGACATTTATCAAAACATTTAGTTCTAACCCCTTCGATCTCTATCACAGAAGTTATATGCTTGACCTCTGATTCTTCCTTTTTAAGATGGTGCCAAGCATTACACCCTAAAATTTCATCAAAGAATTTGAGCATTGTCTACTATTAACCTGACATCTATAGAAAGCAACTTGCTATGTCTTGATAATTTCAGTAACTCTTATAATTGTTTGATCATTTAGCTGTATTTAAAACAATGTTCTCTAAACTTATCATTTTTTGCAGGTTCAAACATGTCACCGTGAAAGAAGACGACAACAAAAGAAACCAGGGCTGAGCCATCTAGAAGCTCCTAACAAACAGTAGAGAAAGAAATTGTAGGGACTATATATGATGATATGCGAAGACTTCTAGAGAAGGATGGAGAGACCTTAAAATGGGTAGAGGTTTATTATATGTTCAAGAATTCAAAATTCTCTGTGGAGGTGGAATAACCAGACAAGATCCAAGTGTTCAAGAACATTAGGAAATCAAGAATCTTCAGGGTGGCAACACATCCAGTGGTCTTCCTTTGCGCAGATGCCATTTCATGGATTTTGAAGAACATATACACAAATAGTCAATATGTTTATAATGAAAGAAAGGAACCTATATCTTTATTCATGCTCGATGATTTAGCTAAATGTTATCATATTGAAGCTAGGAACAAAAGACTAGATAGTCAACTCCTCACCGAGTTGTAACTTACACCAAACGATTTACTCCCCAGATGGTACAAGGCAGATAATCAATTCAAGTATAGGCCCAAGAGTTGGTACCCCATGACTAATTTAAGGAGACCCTACCAGTATATGATGGCCATACTATGCAGGTTATATGAGGATCCAAATGCAACTCATTTCACCTATCATACATGCCCCTGATTTATTTTTGTGTAGATGTGGGGGTTTCATTCAACTGGGCAGACATATTATCTGAAAAATCTCATTGTTTCCATCTCTGTAGTTACACAAGAACAACCATGAACCTTTCCCAATTTCCATATGTCCTCGTACCTCCTGGACATAATATGTACGACCCACAAGTACCCAAATATGGGGTGGAGTTGGTTTCCCACCGACGCCACAATCCACATCTATTGCAAAGTGCTTTGGGAACACAAATACCATATAGAATATCATAGAATTTGTGAGCACTTCCTTTCTCCCTTATATGAATTTATCTTTTGCACAACCCCACCTTGTATGACAGACAAACACATAGCATTCATAAGAAGGATCGGGGACTAGTATTTAATGGAGCACGATACCTATATAAGAATATATGGTGTGATGAAATCACACCACCGATTCCCTCGGTTCGTTCCTGACAAACTTGTGCTTTAGGAGGTAGCATATCAAACTATCATACATGGGGTCAAAGGAATGTTATACAGATCAAAGAAAGTAATTTAGCCTCCATTAGGTTTATACATTGGAAACTATTTCTTTGAGAACACCAAACAAGATCAAACAGAAGTGGACATCTTACTTTCCTACCACTTTAGAGAGGAAATATTGAGGAGGCACGACCCTAAGAATATCATCGAAGAGAACTTCAATATCATGAGGCTCCCATATGAATACACCACTGAATTCTGGGAAGAAGGGGAAGTGCACCAAAATTCCAGGACATATGACGAAGTAATTTTCAATAGGCGTGGCTAGCCAAAGGGGAGGATCATCGATGAAGAAACAACAAGAGAAGTGGCTAGGAGAGAAGCGAAACAAGAGGAAGTTGGGAGATATTCTCCCATATCTATTTCAACTCATTCAGGTTCCACTAAAGAGGAGGAAGAAGCACCAGTAGATAAAAGGAGAAGAGACAAAGAGAAGGTGTTGAAAAAGAAGAAAGACGCTAAAAAGAAACAAAAAATCAAAGCTTACAAAGAAAAGACCAAAGTAGAATATGAAGAAAAATCTAAAGTTGATGCCAGAAGGAAAAGATGTTGTAGAAAAAGAAAAGGAGCTAACAGAGAAGGCAACAAAAGAAATAGTGGAGTTAGTAGAGAAGGCAGAAAAAGAAGCAACAAAATTAACAGAGAAGGCATCAAAAGAAGCAGTGGACAAAGTTGTTGAAGAAGAAAGGTAGAGGAAGAATACAAAGGAAAGAGAGAATGACACACACCCGATGGACTTAGATATCCCAGGAAATTCCACCGCAGGTTCAAGAGCAGATACAATGATAAATGGTTTATGCCTCAGGCCCTGGGATCCTTTTCGACCATTAGAAGTATTGGATCTAATAAGCTTCACATATGATAGTAAAACTGGTAGACTTGTGCAAGAAAGAGTTAAAAAGGTGTCAATGACAAAAGGATCCCATATATCAGTGGTTACTCAAGTCCTTGTCACAACAGATGTCAGGGAAGACCTTGTAGCAACAACTAGGGACGGTTATGCATTTATGGATGAAACCATATACAATATACATAGGCTATGTTAGCATAATGAAGAGAAGGGAATAATTATTAAGGAGCTAGAAGAATGACTTCATCAAGTAAATATCGATGAAAGAATCCTCCTCAAATTTAAGGCCAGTGTGAAAAAATTTAGGAATAGTTTGGGAGGTTCCATCATTGACATGTATGCCAATCTACATCTCTTCCAAGATGCGGCTGCAATTGTCATTGACCAAAAAAACTAGATACAAATGAAGCTGACACAATACAATATTATCTGTGAAGGTATAGATGACATTGATATATGTATAACAAAGAATCCAGATGCACCTACTGAGTTGTATAGACCCTCAAAATCATCTAGAAAGACAGATATGTATGCATTAGATCATTTGCAACAGATAGGGAAAATAGCAAATAAAGAAGTAACCAAGGCGATGGAAATATGTTCAAGGACTCACAAAGCTACCCAAGAACTGATAAGGAATGGTCATCTCCTATTATTAGATGAACTTGGAAAGAATTTGGTCACAAAAGAATTGGTGAATGCAATCCAGGACAACACGAGTCGAAGGAAACAAATATTCGAAGTGGCAACCTTTGTCTCCATCGATCTCATTGACCAACATCTACTACATCCACTGAAGCTTCACACTATGGTAAAATATTTCATGACAAAATTAGAGAAGGATACGAGTGACCTTGATGACAACATCGCCATGAATGATGCAACATTGGAAAAACTAACATATAGGATAATCGGGTCACTATATAACCAGTTCGAAGTTTAGAAAGCTTATCTCCAAAGCAAAAGTTCATACAGAAAGGACAAAATGATTGTTTTTGTCCTTGTCCTTTTCCTAACCACTTCAAATTTCATCCTTTTTTCCACTTGTCATTAGGATAGAGAAGATGAAAAATTTTGTAACTGCCTCTTCAAGAAGAAGTTGAAAGGACACATATGAGTTACTAGCTTTTTGTATAAAATAGGGTAGAAGCTCATTGGATAAAGACTTTTTTTTGGATTTTGAAGCATTGCATAGACCCAAGAACTATTTCGAGAACATATACTTTGTTAATTAATATTGAGAATCCCTCAGGCCCAACATATTATAGAATGAATTCTGTATAGAAATAGATTGGAGATTTGAACTACTTCAAGTGGAGATAATTGTTGTTTCTATGCACTGTAAGAATGCTTGTTTGTAGTAGAATAATTCTTATACAATATTTGGCATTCTTCAGTTTTTTGATGTTTCTTTGAATATTTCAATGCCTTGATATTTTTGGGTTATTACAATATACTTTGTTGTGATCTAGATTAATCTGATTATATACATATGTATGCACTTGTCTCCAATCTTCCTCTTTTGTTGCAGCTAACTATATAAAAGTTGTGTAAGATTTTGGATGCATTATAACTCACCGTTTACTCTAGTATTCTCCTAGCTAGGATAGGTTAGCATAGATTAGTAATAGATTAGTTGTTTTTACATACATGGTCTTCATATACATCTTTTCATTGCATTCTCACCATCCATCCATATCATCAGTACTTGGGACCGTAACCGGTAAGAAAAACCAAAAGACAACAAAAAATGATAGTCATGAAAACACCTGGATGGGACTCCTAATTTAAACAGTGTATAGTCTAGTTGGGACCAGATACCAGGGATTGTGTTAGGGTCCTAACCTGCACATAGGTAGAACAATATATTCATATGTAATAAAGGTCAATATTAATAAGGCCTTGCAATAAAATAGAATAAGTCGAATGTAAGAAGACCTAATAG
>JZKD02S0782821.1:0-14664 GCA_000966675.3 Picea glauca
CCTTCATTTAGGCCCTCAAAATGGCCCCAGAAGTTAAAACCTGTTAAAAATAGTAAATTGCCAAAATTGCTAGAAAACTATTTTGAGCCAGTCGGAAAAGGTGAGTGGCCACCGAGATCCACCTAGATCAATCCTCCCTCCTTAGGAAGCCATGGTCCCCATTGCGTTGATTTCCTCCATGAGATGAGGCAACTTCTGTTGAACTTGGTCCCTGGTTAGCCATTTGCCTTGGTGAAGGAGTTGGCTTGCTTTGACAACTCGATGTAGCAGTATCCCTTGTTTTAGGGTGTGCTTGATCTATGTATCCATGATATTATCAGTTCTAGCTTGTTCCATGCAGTCTGGATTTCCAAGTCCAGGTACATGTCTTTCCAGATTTGAAACAATCCCAGGGATTTAAAAGATACAACACTGGTAGATGGGATCTTGTTTTCAAAAAAAATTCAATTTCTAGATAGCCAAATGAACCAATTTACCAAAGGAGGGAGAATTTTGTAAAAAAATTCAGAAGTAATCCAATGGTCCAAGCAATCAGAGGTGGAATTTCCAATCCAATCCGTTTTTAATTTGTTGTCCTGAGTTACCTTGTCCCAAATAAGGTGAGTGAACTGGCAAAGTGTAAAGATATGGTCAGTTGTCTCTTCGCCCCTGAAGCATAGTTGACAAATATTTGGACCGCTCCATCCTTTTTTTTGAAGAAAATCCCAGGTGGGGATTTTGTCTTTCAAAGTGAGCAAGGTAAAAAATTTAATTTTTAGTGGAAATCACCATTTCCAGAAATCAATGTGCCAGCCAGTGTTGGGCCACTCTATATTTGCTATCGCAGAGTAAATATTTTTGACAGAAAGTATACCGATGTTTTCTCCTCCATCCCACATCAAACGCTCCACTGAATCATTTAGTGTGATGCCCGCGCGTTTTAGGTCATTGCACAAACTGTCCCATTCCAATGCCAATACCTATGGAAGTTCTAAATCTTGACTGGATTTCCAATGAACAGACTGTGTCCCGAGTTCGCTGGAATGGCAAGCTTGATAGAGGATGTAGACTTTTTTAGAATTTAATTGAGAGATTAATGTTGGATAGAGAAAATAAGCATTACCCAGTCCAATGATGCGATCTTTTCCAGCAATAATGGTGAGGTCGGACCCCGTGTTCCAGCAGATACCTTTAGTAATCCAGTGCACAGAATTCATGATGATTCTCCAAGTCCAAGAGGTATTTCTAGAAGGTGGGATTCCAGCTCGGAGCCAAGAGGCAACTGAAGAGAAAGGTAGGTATTTATCCTTTATGATGACACTCCATATGCCACTAGATGTTAAGGCACACCAAAGAGAACTTGCAACCAGTTCTTGTTTGAATTTTTAAATGTTCCTAATCCCCCAGTCTCCTTTGGATTTTGGTTTAGCTATCGATTCCCAGTTGCAGAGGTGTATTTTTTTATGTTCCTTGCTTCCCGATTAGAGGAACCTATAGGTGAGTGATCTGACTTTATCCAGAACAGAGACTTGAATGACAACAAGCGCCATCCATTAAATTGGTTGTCCCTCAAGGACAAATTTTATAAGTGTGTAGTGACCTCCAATGGTGAGCCATCTGTTGCACCAATGCCTCACTCTTTTTTCCACCTTTGTAATTAATCAGTCCCAATATTAAGCCTTGTAATGATCTTCCTTAAGGTAGTATCCAAGTTATTTGAAGCCAATAGAGAGATGGACAAATGTATGAGGAAATATGGCCTTCAATAGTTCCAAGTTTTGTGCAGGTATGTTGGCGAAGTGAAAAGTTGACTTGATCCAGTTTATTTGAAGGCCCGAGGCTCAGTAGAAGGTCTTTAGGATTTTGGAGATTTCCTTCCATTCAATCAAGTTGGCATTTGTCAATATGAGGACATTATCGACAAAGAAGAGGTGTAGGATTTTTATTAGTCTGGATACTTTAATCCCTATAATCCTACCTTCGTCTAGGAAACCCTAGAAGAGACATTAGAGAAGTTTGTTAAGGCTAAGGGGGCTCAGAAGTTAATACATGGATTCAGGAAGGCTGTAGCAAGAAATATTGAAGATAGAATGACTTTATTATTGGAATTTTGGGACCTTAAAAATAAATCTTTTGTTCTTAATGGAAGAATTATATCTTTGAAAGAACTATTCAAATAAGAGTTGTAGTAAGATATCGATTTAATAGACAAGCACCAAAACAACCCAAAGCCAACAACGATGGAGCAAGAATCTTCTTATGGTTGGTTAGGTCTGCTAAAATTAAGGTGATTTTATTCCAAACCCGAAGTGTTTCTATAACATGGGTCAGTTGGAAATTCAGTGTTTCCATAATGTATTAATCTATCCCATTTCAGTAACTAGGACTTTCACTTCATTTATTATGACATCCTTTCACCCTAGGAAAGTACCAATTGTTAGATCCTTTTAGTATGGAGTTTGAACCTCGTGTTCTATCCAAATTATTCACCAAACTTAATCTTTTGTTCACTACCTAGATTTGTTCCAGGCATATGGCTAGTTTATGAAAGTCGAATTTACCAGTTAAGTTATAAGCCAGGTGCAGGGATCATGCATCCAATTCAAGTAGATGTTGCATCATGGAAATGCAAGGGTGCATCGTTGATAAAAGCGAAGAACGATGTACACCAAGCCTCCTGAAGATGTGTTTATACCATTCTAGACTGTTCTCGTTCTTTATGCATGCCAAGCTGCTCATCGTGCATTCATTAGGTTGTTCACCTTTAAAGAACAACCCTGCTAGACATATTCTATTAAGGTGCTATCCCTAAATCTGGAGTAAATAAGTCTCAATATTATAGAAGTCCTTTACACTTTGCCATTCTTGCTAATAAAGTTGACCTATGCTTATGTTTGAAGTTGAGGTGGTTACGGATGGAGACCAAAATAGGGTGACTTACCGGAGGTGCAGGTGGGTCAAGCACTCTTTAAGACTGTTAAGGAGAGGGGCTCGACTGACCTTTTGAAACGGGGGTAGGTCCAGTAAATAAGGAAGGGTCCTACTTTAAGATCTATATTTTTTCTTGAGAGAGAGTCACAAGTTTGGAAGATCAATTCTTCCCTAGATAAATTATCCACTATTTAACAAATCCAAGGCAAGGAAGTTTTTTTTCCCTAGTTCAAGGGGTTCCAAATATTGATTGGGTTAAGGAAAGATGGAAAAAACAAGGGGTTCAAAAACTCTCTTATCTATGTGAAAACATAGTAATTAGATCCGATCTTCTCTAATTCATAGATAGATTTTAGAATGATGCTTATTATACGATGCAAGGAATACATTCTTGGAAAAATGCTTGTGTCATGGTATGAAATCAATGTCACTATATCACTCGATGTCCTCTATGATCGTTCTGGTAATCAAATGAGGGTTCTAGGCAATCGAAGTATCCAACTTACTTACCGAAAGGATATCAGAAAGGGTTGAACCTACCTACCTGCCTCAGGTCAAAGACCTCACTCCAAGGAAAGCCCATCACACACACGCTTGCTAGGAGAATCCACGCTGGGAGATGAAATGACACGAGTTGGCTAGGAGTAGTTATTGTAGGCAGAGTTACTGGCAGGCTGGGCTTTTTTTTAGAAGAAGACTTATTCCTTCCATGGCCAGGATAAAAAGAAGCGGAGATAGTGGGCATCCCTAGCAGAGGCCTATGCCACTATGAAAAAAAGCAGAGGGATCTCCATTTATAAGCACTGCAAATTTTTCACTGGTGACACAACTCATTATCCAATTGAGGGTGTTTTGTCGGAAGCCAAACTTTATTAAGATCAATCTGAGAAAGTCCCAGTCTATGCAGTCAAAAGTCTTTTTAAGATCCAACTTGAGAATGAGGGCAGGGGTGTTCTTTTTCTTTATACTATGTAAGCATTCTTGTGTTGAGCCAACAACATCAAGAATTTGTCGACCCTTTAAGAAACCAAGTTGTCCGGATGACAAGGTTCCCGATAGGATGAGTTTGATTATGTTTGCAATTATCTTTGAGATGAGCTTGTAGCAAAGAATGCATAGACTAGGAATTTCTTAGATTGATCTTAATAAAGTTTGGCTTCCAACAAAACACCCTCAATTGGATAGTGAGTTGCATCACCAGTGAAAACTTTGCAGTGCATATAAATGGATATCCCTCCACTTTCTTCCATAGTAGCAGAGGTCTCTGCCACGGCTACCTACTATCTCCACTTCTTTTTATCCTAGCCATGAAAGAACTAAGTCTTCTTCTAAAAAAAAGTCAAGCCAAAGATAGAATTACGGGGATTAAAGTATCTAGACTAATAAAAATCCTACACCTCTTCTTTGTCAATGATGTCCTCATATCCACAAAAGGAAAAAGTCATAGAATTCATATAATATAATATTATATAGTGATTCATCTTAATAAATATTTTTCGAACTTTTCTTTTAACCATTTTCAATACCTCTTTCCTCGAGAAAATCATAGAATGCATATAATATTATATAGTGATTCATCTTAATAAATGTTTTTCAACTTTTCTTTTAACCATTAAAAAAAAAACATTTTTAATAGCTCTTTCCTCTTTTCATAATCATGGTGGCTTTTTCGCTTTACAAAACTAATAGTTTTTTCTCCAATTTCATATGGTAATATTATTTATCTTCTTGGCATATTTTTGGTTGTAAGGCATATTTTTTAATATAAATAATTCATAATTGTTGTTTGGCAACATTATAATAAGTAATTTTATTGGAGAATTTGCATTATCTTTGTGTTTGAATTAATGCACCAAATCTATTTATTTTATATTGTTTTTCAATTTATCATTATAATGAATCATTTTGCATTGTATCATTATTGAAATTAATGCATCCTATTATTTTGAGTTATATTATTGTTAATTACATGATTTATCTGACACACATTTCATAGGTAGCATATATTGTATCAATACCAAAAATAGTGGACCATATTGTCAAGGAAATCAATGCATTGAAACAATTTCATTCTTCTTTATAAAAAGTGTCTCCTATTTCTGAGGTGGGAACCCTAGTTGCAAATCCTTGCCCCAATATTGGTGGGATTATTCCTTACAAAAAATGAATGAAACTCAACTTTGGATAACATGAGCATGTGATTCCTATTGTGGGATTCCCTTACTTTGATGATCAATTTCTCAATTGTAGTTTTGCAAAGGAGGTTTAGGAGATCAACTTGGACTTTAAAGTGGTGGATGTTGATGAACACATGATAATGAGAAAGAAAAAGGTGGAAGAGGAGTATGTTGAAAAATCATTAAGGAGAAAAATTGAGAGAAAATGATCTGAAGCTGAAGGCGTGTGTAGTGATGCAATCCTTCTAGGAGTCTCTTCTTTTCATAACTTGCATTATTTTGTTCAAGATGTCATGAGAAAAGTAATAGCACAATCTAACAAAAAAACCAAATGAATAGTAATATGGAGAATGTCTTGATATTCCAACTAAGCATGATACACTTTGTTTTTGTAAAGGGTGCTTCACTAGTTTATATGACCACATTAATAAAATTGTGATACCACATCCTATGATGCACAACATTTAAAATAGGTAGATGTTATAAAATATTATATTCTACTATTATCCAAACAATATTGAAATGCAATTTTATCATGTATCACAATTGAAATGCAATTTGATCTATTGCTTCTTGATTAAAAAATTGCAAATCTATATTCCTATCACTTTATAATTCACCTTGAGATCATTAAACACAACGATCCATACTTATATTCATTACATCAATATGACATTTCATTATGTTTATATTCAATGAATTAAAGTGTAAATGTTAAAAATTTAGTTTCACTACACTACAAAGATAAAAATAATTAATATTAAATGTAGTAAACTTTGGTAGATAAAAGATAAAAGATAAATCTTTAACTTTATTGTTACGGAACTACAAACAATGGTATTAGAACTACTGTTTTCTACTACAGAATGATACTTTTCATATTCCTCTCCTTGGTTCTTACTTTGCTATAGATGAATGAGCTTTTGCAATCAATGAATCGACTCTTCTTACCTTTAATGCTCTCCTTTCCTTTGATGAACTAGCCTACCCCATTGATAAATATAAAGGAGCCTTCTTTTACATTGACATCAATGAATAAAATCCCCTAACCATTGATGATCTATCTCCCTTTCACTTTTATGATCTGGCCTCCCCTATAGATGCATTATCAACCTCCGTTAACATACATCCCTTTGCACAGTTCCGACTTCATAGGAAAGTACGAAAAAGAAGAATATGCGTCTTTAGGTAAGAATAATTAAGTCAGTTGTCTTTGCATCTGTATCTGCCTCCTATGCCTTTGATTTTTTGGGGCACTTCCATCCTGTTTATAAAGTATTTCCTTGGGCTTGTGCTTACACCATTTGTTCTTCATAAGGTATTCGATTTTACCAGGGTACGAACGCCTTTCCCCCCTTCCCATAACTTGTGAGGAACCCCCCTATCCTATCCCTTACTATAACCACCTTATCTCATTGTGGATCTGATGGCCAATAGTTATTGGTAAACACAACATAGGACCAACTAGATTCCCTTCAGGCTTAATGACCACATTGGTAAGACATCCCTTTACCTAGAAATGCATCTATGATCGATAAGCATGTGTCAGGTGAGGGCCCCAAGCCAAGCGAGGTCCATCCATTTAAAGTTCATACCGATGGTAGAGTCCTCCATAACAGATCTCATTACAAAGGTTTCCTTCCAGTGACTTATATATCACTCAAGGATGTCGGGCGTATATATTATATGATGGACCCAAACCACCAGTAGTCTTGAATGATTATGAAATAGTAGAGGCATACGGGAAAGAATCAAAGAAAATAGCAATTGATTTAGAAACATCCAAGCCAACAATGGAACAACTTACTCTGCTCGCAACACACTATTTGTTACTTATCATCCCGCCTGGATCTATGTCAGAATTCAATGTTTCCATCAAGTCTATGCCAATAGAGCCTTCCAAAAGCGCATCTTGCCCCCCACCCCCCAACCAAGACATAAATCATTGGTAATAGTATAGGTCTATACGCCCAAGGCATAGATTATGATAATATAAATAAGTTGGGGAATCATACGTTGTAGGAATAATAAACCTTTGCAAGAGAAGATCAAGTCTTTTCACATGTAAGAGATATTATAAAGATGGAGAACCAGATAAAATCTAGGTACATAGAGAGTAGCCACAGAGGCAAGGGCAGAGTACTCATTTCATTTCCAGTCGCAGTTTCACCTCTTGTAGATCCACTAGTTTTTTATTCCCCAATAACAAATCGAATAGCATTTCCAATTTCACATTGTGTTTTCCCAGGTCAATATACAAATCAAAATATGATTATTTACCTATATTGAGATTCAGATCAAGTTGCAGACCCAAACCCAAAAGTTGACCAAGAAAAAACACTACTCATAGGGGAATAGAAGGAATTTTCTCTTGTTAAATAACCCCCCACCTCGTTAAGAACCCATTCCAGATCAATAGACTATTTAATAGCCAGCTTCAAAGCCCAATTTCAGATCAGAACCCCAAAGCGAAGGAGGGGAAAACATAGGTAGAGGTTGTTGGAAGAATTAATTTCTACCTACCACCTAAACTTCCACCAATTTCCAGACTATTCCTCCACCGACAATCCACCGAAGCTTCCAAATGTTTCCCTCTCTGAGAACTCTCTGTACTCTCGATAGCCTTCAAAGGCCTCTATAAATACGAGGTAGATGTAATTGTTTTGATAATTAGGCAATATAATCATTCTGTGTGCTATTTTTTTATTTCCTTTTCTTCTGCCCACTTCATCGTGGTATCATAGCTAGGAGACTCTAGGCGGATTGAGCCAGTTTTTTTTCCACTGTCTGTGTGTGTTGAGTTGAGAAGAAAACTGGTTTTCATTAAGGAGTGAAGGATTTGTTGTCCGATGTCTGTTTGTGTGCGCTGAGCATAAAATCTATCTGCGTCGAGGTATGAAATATGCAATTGTAATGAAGGACGGTGTGGATTATCAAAATTCAATAGCGGATGTACCAACTGAAAGCTACTATGCAGACTCACTCTTATGGATTTATGCAAATCTGAGTTGGGAGTCATTGTTGCTGGAGGTCCTTGGATATATTGGAGCGTCTTCATTGTATCGATAGTTTTTATTAAAAATTGCTATCATGATTTTACTTAATTAAATGTTATATGCATAAGGGGTTCTAATTAATCAACTTGTTTAGAATCTGGGAGTAATTTGGCATATTTGTTGATATTTTGGATTTGAATCAAAACAATTCACATCTTTTTGGCATAAATGTTTGGAGGGTTCGTATGATATATTTTGTTTGAATGTCCATGTGCATACATTTATATATAAAAAGGGAAAAAGTGATAGTTTACTATCTTATTGCATAGTGTTGAGGCCCCCAAGATTGTTAGGAATAGTGGTGAGCGGTGTTAAAGGTTTTGTGTTTAATCCACTTGTGTGTTGAGTGTATTGAAGGTTTTGTGTTTGGAAGCACTCCAAGAGATTTACAGGAGAAGGGAGCTGGGAAGGAAAAAATTCCAAGAAGATTTGTAAAGAGCGCTCACCCTCTTTTACTATAATCTCTCGTCTATTTTGCTGAAATTTTTTTGGGGGGCTTGATTTTTTTAAAGAATGGCGTCAAGAATGTATCAACAACTTATGATTCCAATATTTTCTAGGAAAAATTATGATAATTGGGCATTTAGAATGAAATTATCATTTGATTCATATGAGTTATCAGATATAGTAATGATTGGCTATACTAAACCACAAGATGAGTCTATTTTGAGTGTTGATGAAAAACAAAAGCTTGATGAAAATAAGAAAAAAAATAAAATGGCTTTGCCAATAATTGGACAATCCTTGGATGATTCAGTTGTTGGAAGGATTAAACCATCCACTACAACCAAGCAAGCATGGGACATTCTAGAGATGTCATATCAAGGCACTAGTAAGGTAAAAATTTCCAAACTCCAAGACCTTAGAAGAGAATTTGAAAACTTGCAAATGAAAGATTGTGATTCAATAGATCAATTTACATATCGTGTTATAGATTTGGTTAATCAAATAAGACAAAATGGTGATGATCTAGAAGATCAAAAGGTTGTAGAAGAGGTTTTAAGAAGTTTGCCTAGTAAGTTTGATGCAATTGTTGTGGTAATTGAAGAATCTAAAGATTTGACTACATATTCTATGTATGAGTTGCTTGGCTCCTTGAAAAATTATGAAGACAAGTTGAACAGGAATGACAACACCTCATTAGAGCATGCCTTAGAAAAAATGACATTTGGTAGGGGCAGAGGAAGAGGAAATCCAGGATTCAGAGGAAGAGGAAGAGGAAGAGGAAGAAATAATTTTCAAACAGAAGAAAGAAAGAATCAAGACCCAAGAGGAAGGAGAAATCAAAGTTTTAGCTCAAGGGAAAGCAATACCAATCAGGCATCACAAAGGTATGACAAATCAAAGATTAAATGTTATCACTGCAAGAAGTATGGTCACTTTGCAAATGAATTCCAAAAGAAACAAGTAGATATGAGAAAGCAAAATGCAAATTTCTCTCAAAGTAGTTCTGAGACATTGTTTATTACATGTCATGTAGCTCAAGAAAATGCAAGTAACATCTATTTTCTTGATAGTGGTTGTAGTAACCATATGAATGGAAATAAAGAATTGTTTGAGGATTTGGATACATCAGTTAAATCACAAATTAAATTGGGTAATGATAACATTTTAGAAGTCACGGGAAAATGTGCAATTAATGTAATAACAAAGACTGGAATTAAAACTATCCCTGATGTTTATTTTGTACTTGGTTTGAAGCATAATATCATAAGTGAGGGACAACTTACTCAAAATGGTTATAGAGTTGCTTTTGAGAATAATGTATGCACTATATTTGATATTCCTCCTAGTAAAATGGTGATTGCAAAGATTAAAATGACAAACAACAGAATGTTCCCACTTCACATGAAAAGTGAAATGATGGAGAAGATTGGAGCAAGTTTCAAGGCNTTTTGTTCAAGATGTCATGAGAAAAGTAATAGCACAATCTAACAAAAAAACCAAATGAATAGTAATATGGAGAATGTCTTGATATTCCAACTAAGCATGATACACTTTGTTTTTGTAAAGGGTGCTTCACTAGTTTATATGACCACATTAATAAAATTGTGATACCACATCCTATGATGCACAACATTTAAAATAGGTAGATGTTATAAAATATTATATTCTACTATTATCCAAACAATATTGAAATGCAATTTTATCATGTATCACAATTGAAATGCAATTTGATCTATTGCTTCTTGATTAAAAAATTGCAAATCTATATTCCTATCACTTTATAATTCACCTTGAGATCATTAAACACAACGATCCATACTTATATTCATTACATCAATATGACATTTCATTATGTTTATATTCAATGAATTAAAGTGTAAATGTTAAAAATTTAGTTTCACTACACTACAAAGATAAAAATAATTAATATTAAATGTAGTAAACTTTGGTAGATAAAAGATAAAAGATAAATCTTTAACTTTATTGTTACGGAACTACAAACAATGGTATTAGAACTACTGTTTTCTACTACAGAATGATACTTTTCATATTCCTCTCCTTGGTTCTTACTTTGCTATAGATGAATGAGCTTTTGCAATCAATGAATCGACTCTTCTTACCTTTAATGCTCTCCTTTCCTTTGATGAACTAGCCTACCCCATTGATAAATATAAAGGAGCCTTCTTTTACATTGACATCAATGAATAAAATCCCCTAACCATTGATGATCTATCTCCCTTTCACTTTTATGATCTGGCCTCCCCTATAGATGCATTATCAACCTCCGTTAACATACATCCCTTTGCACAGTTCCGACTTCATAGGAAAGTACGAAAAAGAAGAATATGCGTCTTTAGGTAAGAATAATTAAGTCAGTTGTCTTTGCATCTGTATCTGCCTCCTATGCCTTTGATTTTTTGGGGCACTTCCATCCTGTTTATAAAGTATTTCCTTGGGCTTGTGCTTACACCATTTGTTCTTCATAAGGTATTCGATTTTACCAGGGTACGAACGCCTTTCCCCCCTTCCCATAACTTGTGAGGAACCCCCCTATCCTATCCCTTACTATAACCACCTTATCTCATTGTGGATCTGATGGCCAATAGTTATTGGTAAACACAACATAGGACCAACTAGATTCCCTTCAGGCTTAATGACCACATTGGTAAGACATCCCTTTACCTAGAAATGCATCTATGATCGATAAGCATGTGTCAGGTGAGGGCCCCAAGCCAAGCGAGGTCCATCCATTTAAAGTTCATACCGATGGTAGAGTCCTCCATAACAGATCTCATTACAAAGGTTTCCTTCCAGTGACTTATATATCACTCAAGGATGTCGGGCGTATATATTATATGATGGACCCAAACCACCAGTAGTCTTGAATGATTATGAAATAGTAGAGGCATACGGGAAAGAATCAAAGAAAATAGCAATTGATTTAGAAACATCCAAGCCAACAATGGAACAACTTACTCTGCTCGCAACACACTATTTGTTACTTATCATCCCGCCTGGATCTATGTCAGAATTCAATATTTCCATCAAGTCTATGCCAATAGAGCCTTCCAAAAGCGCATCTTGCCCCCCGCCCCCCAACCAAGACATAAATCATTGGTAATAGTATAGGTCTATACGCCCAAGGCATAGATCATGATAATATAAATAAGTTGGGGAATCATACGTTGTAGGAATAATAAACCTTTGCAAGAGAAGATCAAGTCTTTTCACATGTAAGAGATATTACAAAGATGGAGAACCAGATAAAATCTAGGTACATAGAGAGTAGCCACAGAGGCAAGGGCAGAGTACTCATTTCATTTCCAGTCGCAGTTTCACCTCTTGTAGATCCACTAGTTTTGTATTCCCCAATAACAAATCGAATAGCATTTCCAATTTCACATTGTGTTTTCCCAGGTCAATATACAAATCAAAATATGATTATTTACCTATATTGAGATTCAGATCAAGTTGCAGACCCAAACCCAAAAGTTGACCAAGAAAAAACACTACTCATAGGGGAATAGAAGGAATTTTCTCTTGTTAAATAACCCCCCACCTCGTTAAGAACCCATTCCAGATCAATAGACTATTTAATAGCCAGCTTCAAAGCCCAATTTCAGATCAGAACCCCAAAGCGAAGGAGGGGAAAACATAGGTAGAGGTTGTTGGAAGAATTAATTTCTACCTACCACCTAAACTTCCACCAATTTCCAGACTATTCCTCCACCGACAATCCACCGAAGCTTCCAAATGTTTCCCTCTCTGAGAACTCTCTGTACTCTCGATAGCCTTCAAAGGCCTCTATAAATACGAGGTAGATGTAATTGTTTTGATAATTAGGCAATATAATCATTCTGTGTGCTATTTTTTTATTTCCTTTTCTTCTGCCCACTTCATCGTGGTATCATAGCTAGGAGACTCTAGGCGGATTGAGCCAGTTTTTTTTCCACTGTCTGTGTGTGTTGAGTTGAGAAGAAAACTGGTTTTCATTAAGGAGTGAAGGATTTGTTGTCCGATGTCTGTTTGTGTGCGCTGAGCATAAAATCTATCTGCGTCGAGGTATGAAATATGCAATTGTAATGAAGGACGGTGTGGATTATCAAAATTCAATAGCGGATGTACCAACTGAAAGCTACTATGCAGACTCACTCTTATGGATTTATGCAAATCTGAGTTGGGAGTCATTGTTGCTGGAGGTCCTTGGATATATTGGAGCGTCTTCATTGTATCGATAGTTTTTATTAAAAATTGCTATCATGATTTTACTTAATTAAATGTTATATGCATAAGGGGTTCTAATTAATCAACTTGTTTAGAATCTGGGAGTAATTTGGCATATTTGTTGATATTTTGGATTTGAATCAAAACAATTCACATCTTTTTGGCATAAATGTTTGGAGGGTTCGTATGATATATTTTGTTTGAATGTCCATGTGCATACATTTATATATAAAAAGGGAAAAAGTGATAGTTTACTATCTTATTGCATAGTGTTGAGGCCCCCAAGATTGTTAGGAATAGTGGTGAGCGGTGTTAAAGGTTTTGTGTTTAATCCACTTGTGTGTTGAGTGTATTGAAGGTTTTGTGTTTGGAAGCACTCCAAGAGATTTACAGGAGAAGGGAGCTGGGAAGGAAAAAATTCCAAGAAGATTTGTAAAGAGCGCTCACCCTCTTTTACTATAATCTCTCGTCTATTTTGCTGAAATTTTTTTGGGGGGCTTGATTTTTTTAAAGAATGGCGTCAAGAATGTATCAACAACTTATGATTCCAATATTTTCTAGGAAAAATTATGATAATTGGGCATTTAGAATGAAATTATCATTTGATTCATATGAGTTATCAGATATAGTAATGATTGGCTATACTAAACCACAAGATGAGTCTATTTTGAGTGTTGATGAAAAACAAAAGCTTGATGAAAATAAGAAAAAAAATAAAATGGCTTTGCCAATAATTGGACAATCCTTGGATGATTCAGTTGTTGGAAGGATTAAACCATCCACTACAACCAAGCAAGCATGGGACATTCTAGAGATGTCATATCAAGGCACTAGTAAGGTAAAAATTTCCAAACTCCAAGACCTTAGAAGAGAATTTGAAAACTTGCAAATGAAAGATTGTGATTCAATAGATCAATTTACATATCGTGTTATAGATTTGGTTAATCAAATAAGACAAAATGGTGATGATCTAGAAGATCAAAAGGTTGTAGAAGAGGTTTTAAGAAGTTTGCCTAGTAAGTTTGATGCAATTGTTGTGGTAATTGAAGAATCTAAAGATTTGACTACATATTCTATGTATGAGTTGCTTGGCTCCTTGAAAAATTATGAAGACAAGTTGAACAGGAATGACAACACCTCATTAGAGCATGCCTTAGAAAAAATGACATTTGGTAGGGGCAGAGGAAGAGGAAATCCAGGATTCAGAGGAAGAGGAAGAGGAAGAGGAAGAAATAATTTTCAAACAGAAGAAAGAAAGAATCAAGACCCAAGAGGAAGGAGAAATCAAAGTTTTAGCTCAAGGGAAAGCAATACCAATCAGGCATCACAAAGGTATGACAAATCAAAGATTAAATGTTATCACTGCAAGAAGTATGGTCACTTTGCAAATGAATTCCAAAAGAAACAAGTAGATATGAGAAAGCAAAATGCAAATTTCTCTCAAAGTAGTTCTGAGACATTGTTTATTACATGTCATGTAGCTCAAGAAAATGCAAGTAACATCTATTTTCTTGATAGTGGTTGTAGTAACCATATGAATGGAAATAAAGAATTGTTTGAGGATTTGGATACATCAGTTAAATCACAAATTAAATTGGGTAATGATAACATTTTAGAAGTCACGGGAAAATGTGCAATTAATGTAATAACAAAGACTGGAATTAAAACTATCCCTGATGTTTATTTTGTACTTGGTTTGAAGCATAATATCATAAGTGAGGGACAACTTACTCAAAATGGTTATAGAGTTGCTTTTGAGAATAATGTATGCACTATATTTGATATTCCTCCTAGTAAAATGGTGATTGCAAAGATTAAAATGACAAACAACAGAATGTTCCCACTTCACA
>JZKD02S0782887.1:0-14664 GCA_000966675.3 Picea glauca
ATATATATATATATATATATATATATATCATGAACAAGTCAAATAACTGTTATAACATATCTAGTTCAACCGATGGGATAATATGCATATCTAAAACAATAGTGGAGGCATGGTCTGTAGTAGAAGATGGTGGATGGTTATGAGGAAGTGGTTGGTCGACTCTCTGACCAGAAATAAGCGGTGGAGGAATAGGTCATGACTGCTTATCTAAGTGAGGTGAAAGAGAAAGATGAGGAATATGTCATGCAAGTTCCTCTAGGTGAGGTGAAAGAGGAGGAGGAGGAATATGTGTTGCCTACTCATGATCTGGGTGAGGTGAAGGAGGAGGAGAACGATGTGGAGAGGGATCATGGCCACCCTCATCAATTGATGGGGTATTGGACGAATGAGTCGTACTGGAAAGTGAGTTGTGCCTATCATCAGGAGCCCTCCTCGTTGCTAGTATCCTAGTAGCTCCGACGATATGATGCATAAGAGGCATCAAATCACGCGGCATGATCCGGATTTAGGAGCGGAACAAACTGATTAATAGAATGAATACAATAAACAAAGAGATAGGAAGAATAACACAAATATCCAGTGAACAATATCTTCTATTAAATAATGAAATAGGTTGAAATTGTAAAACTACAGAATTGAAACTTGCTCGAATGGTGGTAGTTATCTCTGAGAAGAGATGTGGTTGCTACGCACATCCATCTGAGAAGAATGGATTACAATGAGGCTCTAGAGGTCCTTTTCATATTACTCATTAATKCCAAAACCCTAGACATCCAAAAACCTAAACCTAGAAGGTGAAACGCCAAAAGTCGTGGTCCCTATGGGTAAGTTGGTGTAATTTGGTACCTCAACTTCCTAGGGTCATAAATTTTGCATATGACCTCCATTTTAGGTGCATGATATCCTGTTGGAAAGGTATTTCAGAGAACTACACATTTTTTTGTCAGACTCTGAGTTTGTCTACAGTCTGACTGTGGTGATTCAAGGAAACAACGTTTAGGGCCCCAAAACAACCCTGGAAGTACAACAAGATGTGTTGACATGAAAACATACAAAATAATCCAATTTTATTAGGCAAGAGGCGACCCGTATCCACCCGGAGAATGTGGGAGGCTTCAGACAGACCCTGAAGTGTAGAACTCACAATTATAAAGCAGTACAGAAAGATGTGTTGAATCAAAACAGACATGAGGAGCCAGTTGGCATAGGTGGGTGGCCACCAATATCCACCTGGATCAATCCTCCCCCCTTAGGAAGAAATGGTCTCCATTGTGTTGAGTTCCCCCATCAGGTGAGGAAATTTTTGTTGGATTTGGCCCCGGGTGAGCCACTTGCCTTGGTGTAGGAGTTTCCCTGCCTTGACAACCCGATAAAGTTGTATCCACTGCTGGCGAGTGCCCTTGACCTGTGTGTCCAGTATCTGATCGGTGGATGCTTGTTCCATACAGTCAGGATTGAGATATGTTGGTGTCATTTGCTCGGAGATCTCAGAGGTGTCCAATAATGGTGTAAAATATGGCCGAAGGAGGTCCACATTGAATACTAGATGCAGACCAAGGAAGGGTGGAGTGTTGAGCTCAAAATCATTGCTACCCACAACCTCGGTGATAGTGTAAGGCCCATAACGAAGTGGGTGAAGCTTCCGATGGGGCCCAGTGAGGTGCTCCTTCTGTAAATGTAACCAGACTTTGTCGCCAACCTGAAACTGGCATGGTACCCTGTGTTTATCATGGCACTGCTTGTACTTAGCATTTAATTTCTGCAAAATCTCCTGGACATGTTGGTGGATGTGTTGAATCCACTCAATGAATCTGTTGGCTTTGTCGATCGCAAACTAATCAGGGGAAGAGTTTTTTTGTGTTGTGGAAAGAGGAAGTGCAACATCAATGAGTCCCAAGGGTTGGAATCCCAGACCCACCTGAAATAGGATATGGTCGGTGGAGCTATGGAGAGCCTATTGTAACTGTGTTGGACATATGGGAGATTCTCATCCCATGTATGGGGATGCTTAGAATTGTACATGTGTAGGATGTGCACAATCATCCGATTGACGACCTCAGTTTGGCCATTGGTTTGGGGGTGGAAAGAAGTGGATTTTGTGAGCTTGGTATCCAACAGAAACTAGAGACTCGACCAAAAGGTGTTGAGGAACCTGATGTCTCGGTCGAAGATGATGATCTGTGGTATCCCAAAGTGAACCCAAACTCATTCGAAGAATATCTTGGCAGTATCTATCACTGTGACATTCTTCTTACAGGCTGTGAGGATGGCCATCTTCAAAAATCGATCAACGACCACAAAAACGCAGTCATTTTTCGTGTTTGGTGGACGGAAACTAGACATGTAATCCATGGAGATGGATTCACATGGCTTCATGGGAATAGGAAGAGGGGTGTATAAGCCTTTATTCTTTATGGTCGTCTTGGCAATGGCGCAGACAGTGCAAGATCTGATATAATTTCTGACGTCCTATCGAAGTTTTGGCCAATAAAAATGTTTCGAAAGAACGGCCACAGTTTACTCTACGCCAAAATGTCCTGCCACCCGACTGTAGTGGGCTTTCCAAATCATCTTTGCACGCTCACTTGTAGGAACACAGAGATGGCCCAGGTGGTATAAGAGTCCATCTTGAATGTGAAAATCAATGACAGTGGCGTATGTACCCAAGATTTGATATGTGGTGGAAAAGTCTGGATCTTGCTGATCAAGTTGGGGCCACTCCAATGTTTCATTTCCATGGGAATGAAGCATAGTGGTAAGTGCAGCCACATGAGGCTGACTGAGGTAGTTAGAAACACGATTGGAGATACATTTCTTATACTTGANGTATCCACCCGGAGAATGTGGGAGGCTTCAGACAGACCCTGAAGTGTAGAACTCACAATTATAAAGCAGTACAGAAAGATGTGTTGAATCAAAACAGACATGAGGAGCCAGTTGGCATAGGTGGGTGGCCACCAATATCCACCTGGATCAATCCTCCCCCCTTAGGAAGAAATGGTCTCCATTGTGTTGAGTTCCCCCATCAGGTGAGGAAATTTTTGTTGGATTTGGCCCCGGGTGAGCCACTTGCCTTGGTGTAGGAGTTTCCCTGCCTTGACAACCCGATAAAGTTGTATCCACTGCTGGCGAGTGCCCTTGACCTGTGTGTCCAGTATCTGATCGGTGGATGCTTGTTCCATACAGTCAGGATTGAGATATGTTGGTGTCATTTGCTCGGAGATCTCAGAGGTGTCCAATAATGGTGTAAAATATGGCCGAAGGAGGTCCACATTGAATACTAGATGCAGACCAAGGAAGGGTGGAGTGTTGAGCTCAAAATCATTGCTACCCACAACCTCGGTGATAGTGTAAGGCCCATAACGAAGTGGGTGAAGCTTCCGATGGGGCCCAGTGAGGTGCTCCTTCTGTAAATGTAACCAGACTTTGTCGCCAACCTGAAACTGGCATGGTACCCTGTGTTTATCATGGCACTGCTTGTACTTAGCATTTAATTTCTGCAAAATCTCCTGGACATGTTGGTGGATGTGTTGAATCCACTCAATGAATCTGTTGGCTTTGTCGATCGCAAACTAATCAGGGGAAGAGTTTTTTTGTGTTGTGGCAAGAGGAAGTGCAACATCAATGAGTCCCAAGGGTTGGAATCCCAAACCCACCTGAAATAGGATATGGTCGGTGGAGCTATGGAGAGCCTGTTGTAACTGTGTTGGACATATGGGAGATTCTCATCCCATGTATGGGGATGCTTAGAATTGTACATGTGTAGGATGTGCACAATCATCCGATTGACGACCTCAGTTTGGCCATCAGTTTGGGGGTGGAAAGAAGTGGATTTCGTGAGCTTGGTATCCAACAGAAACTAGAGACTCGACCAAAAGGTGTTGAGGAACCTGATGTCTCGGTCGAAGATGATGATCTGTGGTATCCCAAAGTGAACCCAAACTCATTTGAAGAATATCTTGGCAGTATCTATCACTGTGACATTCTTCTTACAGGCTGTGAGGATGGCCATCTTCGAAAATCGATCAACGACCACAAAAACGCAGTCATTTTTCGTGTTTGGTGGACGGAAACCAGACATGTAATCCATGGAGATGGATTCACATGGCTTCATGGGAATAGGAAGAGGGGTGTATAAGCCTTTATTCTTGATGGTCGTCTTGACAATGGCGCAGACAGTGCAAGATCTGATATAATTTCTGACGTCCTATCGAAGTTTTGGCCAATAAAAATGGTTCGAAAGAACGGCCACAGTTTACTCTACGCCAAAATGTCCTGCCACCCGACTGTAGTGGGATTCCCAAATCATCTTTGCATGCTCACTTGTAGGAACACAGAGATGGCCCAGGTGGTATAAGAGTCCATCCTGAATGTGAAAATCAATGACAGTGGCGTATGTACCCAAGATTTGATATGTGGTGGCAAAGTCTGGATCTTGCTGATCAAGTTGGGGCCACTCCAATGTTTCATTTCCACGGGAATGAAGCATAGTGGTAAGTGCAGCCACATGAGGCTGACTGAGGTAGTTAGAAACACGATTGGAGATACATGTCTTATACTTGATGTTGAGATAGAACTATTGCAGGTAGGTGGACCACTTCCGATGGCGATTGTTTTGCAATTTCCCATGTGTCTGTATGAACTGCAGAGGCTTGTGATCAGTGTGTATGATCATCTTTATCCCCAGAATGTAATGTTTCCATTGACGGTGGGATTGTACAATGGAATACATTTCCTTGTCATAGATGGGGTATTTCTGGACAGTATCGGAGAGTGTATCACTATGGTATGCCATCAGATGCCTATGTTGAGTGAGAACTGCACCCACAGCATAGCCAGATGCATCAGTCTCAATCGCAAATGGTTGTTGCAGATCGGCCAAGGAGAGTACTAGAGCTGAGCACAAACGATGTTTAATATCTTTGAATGCTCGTTGTTTCTCCTTCCCCCACATGAGCTTGGCCCTACCACCACCCTTGGTCACCTGGCTAAGGGCACATGTAATATGGGAGAATCCCAACACGAACCGTTGGTAAAAATTGGCGAGTCCCAAGAAGCTCTGAAGCTCGATCAGTGTGGTCAAGGTTGGCTAGTCACGAATGACTTGGATCTTAGTTGGATCAACATATACCCCATGATCATCAACAATGTAGCCCAGGTATTGGACCATGTTCATGCCAAAAGAGCATTTTTCCAAGTTGGCATAAATCTTGTGCTGCCGCAGAGTGCTCAAAACCTATTGAATATGTCGCATGTGATCCTCCCATGTTCTTCTAAAGATGAGGATTTCATACAAATATACTACCACAAAGGAATTGGTGAAGGGTCTCAATACATCATCCATCAACCGCATGAAAGTGGTTGGTGCATTTGTTAAGCCAAAGGGCACGACTAGCCATTCGTAGAGACCTTCTTTAGACTTGAAGGTTGTCTTCCAAACATCAGTTGGTTCGATGGGAACCTGGTGGTATCCAGAATTCAAGTCAATCTTGTTGAATAACTTTTCCCCCTTGAGTTGGTCAAGAAGGTCATCAATCCTGGGAATGGGGTAGTAGTTCCTGACTATGATTTTGTTTAAGGCTCTGTAATCAATGCAGAGTCACCAAGTCTCGTCCTTCTTCTGCACTAGTACAATCGAGCTTCGGAAAGGGGAGTAGTTGGGTCTGATATGCCCCTTTTGAAGAATCTCTTGGATCTGACGCCTGATTTCGTCATTCTCCATCAGCAAGCACCGATAGACTGGTCCATTAGGTAGAGGTGCATCGGGGGTTAGATCAATTGGATGCTTGACTTGGCAGTGTGTCGGTACCCCTGTAGGTGAGACGAAGATGTCTTTGTATTCTTCCATGATCCCATCCACTTGATTCTGCTGCAAAGAGAGGCATTGAGTAGAGGCCATAGATGTGGCGGCGACCTTCTACTTACTGTGAGCACGAATCACAAAGAAGACAAACTTCTCGATCTGTGAAATCACCTTACTGCATTTCTTAGCAGAGATTAAAGAAATAGCAGTAGGCGGTGCCACCTCTGGGCTCCTGTACAATTGTTTACCCAAAGTAATAATAACACTCCAAGGTCTAGACTCATACACAGCATGACGCTTCCAAAAAACATCACAAACTTCAACAGGAGCAATATCACACAGTACCTCATCTTTGAAAGGCTTGATGTCGTAGGGAAGAGGACATTATTGGTTGACATGAAGATATCTTCCTTGACAAAGCCAGCCGATGTTGTAGGGTTGCGCGTGCGGTGTCATTAGCAGGTTCAGTCGCTTGATGACCTCTGCTGTAATCAGGTTCTTCTGACTCCCATTGTCGACAATGAAATGAATCAAAGCCCCTTTGACCCACATCTGCGAGTGAAAGAGGCGTCCCCCTTCCTCTTGTTCTTATGGTTCACTTGGTCGGCCTTTGGTGGTAGTGACCATGGAAATGGGTTCAGCATCGATAATCCTCTTCCCTCCTTCAGGATTTGACTCAGAATCAGAATAAGCCTCTGACTCGAAAGCCTTCAGCTCATCCATGAGGGACTACTTGGAGCGGCATTCATCGGTGTTGTGCCAAGGAATTTTATGGTACTCACACCATTTTTTCGTTTCCTTCTTCATCTTCTCGTTGCCCTTCTTGTGTTGTGGCTTCGACATATTGTCCTGAGGGCGGCCATCTCAACTCGGTCCCCTGCTATGTGGGTTGGGGTTACCCTTGCCCTGCTTCGGCTGTGAGGGGTTTTCAGATCCAAAATCTTGTTGTTTTTGCTTAAATTTATGCTCGATCTTGACAATGTATCTATAAGTTGTGCCTAATGAGGCGATGTCCAGGAACTCCATTTATGTTTAAATGTATCTATGCAAGCAGTCGCGGTATTTGAGCACCTGATGACGCTTAGAATCTTCGATACCCAATTTGGTGCGTAGGGTATGGAAAATATTTGTGAAGTCTGGTACTGTCTGGTCCCTTTCTTGATGTAGGGTGGTCCATCTGGTGTACTGGTCTTCATAGCTTCCGATAGGGTAGTATTGTTCTTTAATGGCGTCCTGAAAGGAATCCCATGTAGGGGCCACCACAAAAATCATAGATTCCTCCATGACCCTTTTCTCAGAGTAAGTATCCCAGCAGTGTTTAACATGGAGAACGGCCTTAAGGAGTGCAAAAGTGATCTTTCCCCGATTGGAAAAATTGTGGACCGAAAAATATCCTTCGAGAAGATTCAACCATTTATCTATAGCATCCGCATCTATTGGTCCTTCAAATAATGGAATATCAAAATTTACCTATACCTTGAAGGGGGTTGCATGGCCTCCTGATGAGGATGCTTCTCCCGTGGGCAACCGTTGAAGGATCTATGTGAAGTTGTCCATAATTTCGTTCCTTTATCGCATGAGGGCTTCCTCGAGCAACATTTTAATAGGATATCCTACTCCATCATCTTTCTTTTAATATCCCATGGGTTTTTTTCGATCTCGACATGGTCGATCTAGTAATGGCTCGATTAGTTCGAGTCCCAACTTCTTGTACCCAACCCTTGTCGGGGACATGCATGAAGAAAAATAAATGAAGAGAAGACCGCTATGATACCACTGATCCGGATTTAGGAGCGGAACAAACTGATTAACAAAATGAATACAATAAATACGGATATAGGAAGGATAACACAAATATCCAGTGAACAATATGTTCTATTAAATAATGAAATAGGCTGAAACTATAAAACTGCAGAACTGAAACTTGCTCAAATGGTGGTAGTTATCTCTGAGAAGAGATGTGGCTGCTACGCACATCCATCTGAGCAGAATGGATTACAATGAGGCTCCATAGGCCATTTTCATATTACTCATGAATGATAAAACCCTAGACATCCAACAACCTAACCCTAGAAGGTGAAACGCTAAAAGTCATGTGGGCCCTATGGGTAAGTTGGTGTAATTTGGTACCTCAACTTCCTAGGGTCGTAACTTTTGCATACGACCTTCGTTTTAGGCATGTGATATCCCATTGGAAAGGTCTTTCAGAGAAATACACATTATGTCATTAGACTCTAACTCTGTTTATAGTTTGACTGTGTCGATTCAAGAAAACAATGTTTAGGGACCCAAAACATCCCTGGAACTACATCAAGATGTGTTGACATGAAAACATACAAAATAAGGCAATTGGATTAGGCGAGAGGCCACTTGTATCCACCTAGAGAATTTGGGAGGCTTCAGACAACCCTAGAAGTGTAGAACTCACAATTATAAAGAAGTACAGAAAGACGTGTTGAATCAAAACGGACACGAGGAGCTAGTTGGAATAGGTGGGTGGCCACCAATATCCACATGGATCATGACATCTCCCTCCAAAGCTCCAAGAGAATAGGATCTTCCCTGATGTCTCACATCAGCATAGGTCGGACTCCCACCTCAGTCAAAATTGCACAGAGTTGGTCGCCCAACTCCAACCTAAATCGTATATCTGGCCTACGGCGCATGTCGTCGGGTATATGCACCCAAGGACCCTGACCTACCGTGGCCTCAAACATCATCTCCTCATCATCATATGTCGGGGGATGAGGCACGTCCCCAATGAAAGTGCCAATATTTTCAAAACATATAGTACACAATAATAATTACACAGTTTCATTAAACAATTTAATAAAACAAGTTAAAGAACATGTTATAATTAATTTTATTCTAATTAAGTAAGACAATAAAATGAAACTAGATTAATTTAAACAAAACATTAATATTACCTCTATCATCTGGTGGCTCATCTGGTGTGAAGAGGATGTTCATACATCCTTTCCAATCCAAACCTACATAAGGACACGACACCATGACGAACATGTGATCTGCCTCACTGCGTAATAGCCCCAGTGCGTCTGGGGAAATCCTGGCTGGAAACTTTGGTTGGCCCCTCTTAGGAATCATCTCCCCTCACATGTGCATCCTCACATGATTCCTCAGCCTAGAAGGATGATGGACAAAAGTTGGACTCGTCTCCAGAAACCTCTCAAAAACTAAGCAAAATAGCTCTGAGGCAAAAGGGAATTTCGACCTCCCACGTATCATAGCACGACATATGTCTAGTGCTATACAAAACTACCACAAAAAAATGGAAGACCATCTGATACATCGTGGCCTCTATACCAATGAATCAACACAATATAAAAGAGGGCAACTAATGCGCTACCCATCACTAGTAAAGTGTGTTATGGTCGTCATTAATAGTGAGAGGCACCTAACCTCCTCTCCACTGAAAGTCGATCCATGGTTGTCCACAAGATACCTATAAATCAGTTGGGGATAGTACATCAACCCCAATATATCGTTGAGAGTACATGAGTTGTCTCTCAGCTGCAACACCTACTGGGACATCTGGGAACTGAGGAAAATCCTCCCCTCTCCTAGATAGCCCAATGATAAATTAAATATCCTCCTCAGTGAGATGGTACCACTGATCCAGACCCACACAAAAAGATTGTCGATGGACATCCCATTGATGAATCAGATGCACCAACAACCCGGAGTGCCCCTTAAGGGATGTATCCTCCTCACAGTACATAAGGAGGCCTACATTCTTCAAGAGAACATGAGTCGTTGCAGTAATAGGGAAAGTAATCCCTCTCCCTCTCCTCCCATTCCTGTACAACATTGTATAGGTTCACCCTTTGTTGTTTATCCTCTCTCCTCTCACGTCTCTACATGATGAACATATGAAATACATCAGCCTCACTCATACATAAAACATAAAAAAAATCTAGTAAATGAGAACGCGCCATGCAAAAAAAAAAAAACAATGAAAAATTAACTCAATTTTAAATTTTAATCCGTCGAAAACTTAAGTTATAAAGAAACAAATATATTGCCTGGACATTTTTTCATCAGGGAGGCATGGTTGGCACGTAGTCAAAAAAACCAAATTTGTCCATCATTTGGAAAAATTTGAAAGCCATGCACACATCAACAGACAAAAGGAAGGCAAGCAAGAGAAGCATCGACGGTAGGGCGCTTCAGTGGCACCGGTGCTTTTGAGGTCTACAACACTTAAAATGGTGAAAATGAATTTAACGACCGGTAAAAAAATTTTATTAAACCTTGTTCTGGTGCGCTCGATGACTGAACGCATTGATGCTACAATATTTATGTAGCGCACCAGACAATATTTATTACAAAGAACCCAAACATTGTGCACCCTTTTAGAGCACGGGTGCGCATCGTGCGTCCAGTTACTATCAAGCGCACCGACGTATATATTGTCTTACGCACTCATGTGTCCGGTGTTACATAGGGCACCAATTATTTTTTTTTAAAGTGACCCTAACACGATGCTCCCTTTGGAGAAACGGTGCGTCGATATACTACGAAGCGCACCGGCATATATTTGTTGACATAATCTTACAATGGTGCATAATTGTTTTTATTTAACCATGTCATGGTGTTCTCTATTATTAGCGGCACTGGTGCGCCTAGTTTTAACAAGGACACCAGATGATATTTTCTTTTAAATAACCCTATCACGGTGCATCCCAAAAGATCACGTGTGCTAATTGGTGCGTCAGTATACCACAGAGCACACCAGAGTATATTTTTTGAAATAATCCTATGATGGTGAGTATTTGTTTTATTTAATAATGTCATGGTGTGGTTATTGATGCAATGCCCCAATGTGTTGGTGTGCTATAGACGCACCGGTGCAGTGTCTTTTAAATATATGCACCATTCTTCTTTAAAAGTTATTGAAATTTTTATTTGTTATTACAATATAGATTAGAATTTTGCTAGACTAAGCATGTTGTAGACTCAAGGATTTGGTGAAATCCCAACTATATTATAAACGGGTAATGATTATAGTTTAGGATTTTGAGAGACAGTTATGATTATTGATGATGAGATCAAGGTTATGATCATTGATGGTAAGATCATGCAGTTTATGATCATTGACGACGATATCACACAGTTTATGATCATTGATGGCGATATCACGCAAGTTATGATCATTGACGGTGAGATCATGCAGGTTATGATCATTGGTGATCATGCAAGTTGGTTATGATCATTGACAGCGAGATCACACAATGTTATAATCATTGACGATGGAAATATGAAAAGGGTGATCTAAACAGTAGTAGGTACCCATGGAGCAAGATTCCCATCATGGACATCATGGTCATAAGAACTCAAAGTATCATCATAATCACACACAATTGTGAATTAGCAACTAATATAGATTAAAATTTTGCTAGACAACCCATTAGTTGGGAGTTCACCAAATACTTGAGTCTACAACATGCTTCAGATGATTATAGATTAGAATTTTGAGAGACTATACACACTTTAGACCCAAGTCTTTACAACTGAAATGCCTATACTTTAGACTCAAGTATTTACAGTTGAAATGCCTATACTTTAGACTCAAGTCTTTACAATTGAAATGCAGACAGAAAAATTCATAGAAATGCCCAGGAAACAAATCCCTCTCCCTCGCCTCCCAATCTCGTACAACATTCTACAGGTCAACCCTCTACTCCTCTTGTTGTTGTTTCTCTCTCAGCTAACGTCTCTACATGATTGAGAATATGGCCAGTGATTTTTTTTTAATTTAACCCTTTTACAGTGTGCTAAATAACTAGTCGCACTGATGCATCGTTATTTGCATAGCGCGCCAGAGTGTTTTTTCGAAAACCTTACCACGGTGTGCCATTGTTTGGGAGAAACCATCCACACTGGTGCAATTATTTAAGTAGAGCACCATCGTATATAAAAATTTTAAAATAACATTGCCACGGTGCACAATTTTTTAGAGCAATTGTGCGCCCCGATGCGTCATTATTTCTGTAGTGCACCGGACTTTTTTTTTTTGTTTGAATTAACCCTACTACGGTGTGTTATTTTTGCGAGCATCGATGTGTCAGTGGTATAAAACGCATAGATGAGTTATATATTTATAAGTGCACCATACAAAAACATCCGCTAAAACCTCTGCCCGCTCGCCTCTGCTAGTATCCTCCGCTATAAACAAATTTTTGGGCTATTTTAATCGGGGCGTCTGCAAAAACCTCTGCTAGAGGGTCTTTTCCTTGTAGTGAATGGAGATAAACCGTTGAGTTTAAAAAGTTTGAAACAAGTCCATACTTGGTCAATTGTATTGGGACATTATTCAAGTCATGTTTAGGTCACACAATTAGAAATCATGGGAGTATACCCTTTATGTGCACTTCACATCTATTACTAGATGGGCTTAAAGGCTCCCCCATTTTCCCATTAGAATAAACCTTGATGAGGTTTTAACCCATATGTAATGTATAGCCTCGACATTCTTGGCATAGTTGATCTAGCGAACAAACTTGTTCGAAATTTCAAATTAGCCTATCAACCTTGCAATGTATAGCTTGGATTTTTTAGAGAAACTTTTTAAGTCTTTCTTTGTCCTCTTTACCATTATCAATGATATTACTATGTGCATCTTCTATTCCCAAATTCAAACCTTCTATCTAGGGTTATGAGTTCTTAGTGTTAGTATATATTGTTGGAAAGTTGCTTTTTATTGCAAACTATATTGTGTAACACTAGGGGAGACATAGTTGAGTATTTTCTTTGATGTTGCATATTTCATTGATTCTTCTTTGATTGCATATACAATATAGTAAAATTTAGTGATCCAATACCCACTAGAAATTTTAGTGGGATTTGTTGACCATCTGAGCATGTCAATGCCATTCTTGTTGAATACCATCCCAACCTTAATCCAATGCAGAAATTATTGAAAACCAACTAACAAGTGAGTGAGTTTATCTCAGTGTTTAGTATATGGCATATGGCTTTAGTTGGTATGTGGTGAAGTTAAGAATTATTGTTGTGGATGTATGACTAAATTTTTTATTTATAAAATAAAGAAAGAAATATTGTATTTATGTTTATAGGAAACTTTGTAGGATTCATGGAATCAAGAATTACAAAAATTTACATTTTGCAACTTTAATGTTCTTAATATCAAGGATGTCTCAACCTACAATATAATTTATACTAAAATTGTCGATGTAATTGACAAGTGGGTGAAAATTCTATGTTGAGAACACTTTGTGAAATTGTAATGAAATTGTTTTTATATCACCTATTTAACAACCAATCTATTTTAAAGTTGTGTGCTCTCTTTTCTTGGACAATTCTTACTTTAAATTAAATATAATAGTTTCAATGATATTTACAGGTTTTTTCCCCCATATCACAATTCTAGTTACTGATAGTTTAGAAAAAAAAAATTAATAACAAAATGGACTTATAAGTGCATGCATGGCCATCCACTCCCTAAATGTTTGGTAAAAACCCAAAGTTGGACATCAATGAACATATACTTATAGTTACATGTAATTGTCATCCAATCAATGTAAATGATTAGTGTTATGATCATATTGTTGAGTTTCATGTTGACGAGTATTATATAATGGAAGAGAGTCAATTCATCATAAGTACACCCATTAGAGAATATAAATAACAAATTTCACGAAACCACATTTTTTCAAACATGTGATATGCAACATCTACACTATCACACTTAGTATAATATTTTTTTCCAAGGAAAAAATCATCATTTCTATTCAAGAAAAAGAAAAAAAATTATAGTGGTTAATGTCTCAATGCACTTACAATTCAAAGTATAGATAGGCACTCTAGTGCCTCCTTTCATCTACCAATCCATAAGATCTTCTATTCTACTAAAATTCATCCTAAATGAAAATTGTCCACCAAAACTCCTTAATAAATCTTAGAAACATGCCCTATATCCTTCAGTGATACAACAAGAAAGTCTATCATCTATTCATGCATGTTTCAAAGCAAATGAAAGTTTGATAATCGTCAAAATTATACAACTTTGAAAACTTATTCAAGAGTAATAGCCTTAAGAGATTGAAGAAGATCCTTCTTTAAGTTCTTTTATTATCACCTTTCCTTCGACAACTTGTTGACCTTCTTTTGATAGCATGTTTGCCTCTTTATTTTGTTCTTTGTACACATGAGTGAAAGTGATTAGCTCAAAATAATTTGCTATGGTCTTTAGTTGGTCACCTAAATTTTTTAGATTAATGTTTATGAGCTTACATGAGCCATTCATCCATTTAATCACTAAGGTTAAGTCTCCAAATAACTGAAAATTCGTTACATTTTTCTCCATATCACTCTTTAAGAGAAGTCATAAATCCATTATTCATGTAAGGCCAATGCTTTGATTTGATATGTAACTTGGAAGGAGGATATACCTTTTACTTCAAAGAGCAATGCATTTCTCCCTAGCCACACTCCCCGTATTGTCAAAAGAGCACAACACACCATTCCTTTAATTCTCTCTCACCCCCACAATGTCTTAAACATTATTCGATTGTATCACACACCTAACCATCCTTCACACATGTTATCTACTCAATCTCTATTTAAATTTGTTTAGCATGTGAGCATTTTATGAGTAGATGGGATATGTTTCTTCATCTTCTCTATAGAGGATAGATATTATAGGCCCCTGTCTAGCTCATGTTTACATTAGTTCCCTTGTTATATATATATATATATCTAAATTTGTTTAGCATGTGAGCATTTTATGAGTAGATGGGATATTGTTTCTTCATCTTCTCTATAGAGGACATGTATTATAGGCCCCTGTCTAGCTCATGTTTACATTATTTCCCTTTATA
>JZKD02S0782909.1:8693-20462 GCA_000966675.3 Picea glauca
TTTGCTTTCTGGGTCGAAAAAATTGGAAACCTCTTATAAAAGGGAGAATGTCTCTATTATTATGTGGTTGGGGTTTCTTTGCATTCCTCTTTGAGGAAAAGGTCGGTCGAGATCTGATTTTTCGTAGTGGCCCATACTTCATGGGGGCTCATGGACTCTACCTAAATCATTGGTCACCATATTTTAACCTGGATAATGATATTCCTACATTTGTGTCTCTATGGGTCAATCTCCCATTCTTGTTGTTGCATTGCTAGAATAAGGAAACTCTCAGCGCGATTGGAAATTCACTAGGAAGGTATATCAATAAAGCGGAGCCAAAGGAGGGTTTACAATCCTACGCCAGGATCTGCGTTGAGGTAGATCTGGAAAAGGAACTCCCATCATCCATCAAACCTAAGCTGGATAATTGGACCTATCTCCATGAGTATGGTCATTTTGCCAAACGTTGCCCTAAATCTCATATGGAGGCCCCAACGAAAGAAGCTCAGGAACAATGGAAGCAAACCAAGTAGAAAAAACAAAACCCCAAGGCAACGTCGAGGTTAGGAAAATCTTCGCCTCATGAGGGAGCTCCCTCTAATCTAGAGTCTAAGGAATCTTCTTCTAAATCTCAGAAGGCTCATGCCTCTTCTTCGGCTGGAACTACTAAGCATGTTATTCCTACCAAAAACCATTTTGAAATCCTCTTGGATGTGGAAGAAGGGTCGACTTAATAAACGTCGACAGTTCAATCTGCACCCATCGAGCCGGTAGGCGACCCTCTTACACCCCCCATCTACCAACATTATTTCCCAATGAAAGTTTAGTAGGAGGGTGAAATAGAGGATAGTTCATAAGAGGATTCAGATTCTGGAACAGTAATTGTCCACTCAACTAGAAGACCGGGAATGAAATCGAACTCTTAGCGCAAAGAAGCGACAATAAGAAAATGCATTGATATGGGCGGACAAAGAACATTGGATGGCCATACCAAAAACAAACCTATGCCATCGAGGAACCAAGGTGGCTCAGTCCCCTCCAAGAGGGGTGACTCAAAACAATATTCTAAATGATTAAATTTGTTTCCTGGAATTATCGAGGGTTGGGAAGCGAAAAAAAAAAAAGGTATGGTGAAGAATCTTCTCATATCAGAACAACCCCACATTCTCCTCCTCTGGGAAATGAAAAATAAAGGACGACGAGGTCCTTCAAGCAAGTTCCTTTATTTGGAATTCAATTCAAGGGAAAGTGGTTAGCTCCATAGGGGCTTTTGGAGGCATCTACACACTTTGGAAATCTCATCTATTTCAAATAAAATACTAGGAAAGCGAGTCTAACTGGCTATTGGTCTCGCTTCAGCATCATCCCACGGGTAAGCTCTTTTCTATCATAAATATTTATATGCCCTTAATCAATAGAGAAAAAGATATGTGTTGGAATTCTTTATTTTCTCTGCAAAATAGGATTAGTCCATCCACGTTCATCTTTGTCGGAGATTTCAACACAACTTTGCACAATTGTGAAAAAAAGGGTGGTTCTATTGTCAGAGAAGCCACCAAAGAAAACATGGAGGACCTTCTGACAATCGTTCACCTCTTTGACATCAGACTTGCTTTGGGGCATTTCACTTGGTCCAATAAGAGGCATGGACCAAAACATATTTCCACCAGACTGGATAGATTCCTCATTAGCAGCAGTATATTGGAAGAAAAGTATGTTCCTACATCAAAAATTATCCCCTAGGTTGGCTCTAATCACCAGTCGATTTTGCTTGATCTTTCCCCTCCTGCCCCCCTGGGTCCCATTCCCTTCCATTTTAATCCTCGTTGGGCTGAGGATCCTTCCTTCTCTACTGTGATTATGGATGCTTGAAAGAATTGGATTCAAGGTTCCCGTGTTTATATATGGGAGCAAAAATTGAAAGCTACTAAAAAATCAATAAGAGGTTGGGTCCAAATCAAAGCCACTCAGGAAAAAAAAGAGATTCAAGAGCTAACAACATGTTTGGAAGAGGTAAGAGGAATATTAGAGGAGGAGTCTATCTCACCCTCCCTTTTAATTGAAGAACAACACCTTTTCCAAAAGCATTAATAGGTTCTAAAGGTAGAGGAAGGAGATTGGAGACTAAAGTCTAGAAGCCTCTAGCTAAAACAAGGGGTCAAAAACACTAAGTTTTTCCATCAACAAGCAAAGGCAAGGGTTTGGTGCAACAAAATTTTAGACATCCGGGGCGATGACAATATCCTCATCTCTGGGTAGGATCAACTTTGGCAAGTTGTCAAAAATCACTTTGAGACACTCTTCATAGAATTTGAGCTAGGGGATCTAGAGACTCAAGAATAGTTTCTAAGGTTCATTCCAAAGTTTATCCAAGAGGAGGATAAGAGAAAATTAACAGAAAAGGTCACAAAACAAGAAATCCTTGAGGTCCTCCATCAAATGAACCCGGATAAAGCACCTGGGCCAGATGGTTTTTCAGCTCATTTCTATATTTTCTTTTGGCATATTATAAAAAATGATTTGGTGCGCATGATCCAGTATGTTCAGAGGTCGGCAATAATGGGAGGGAGTACCAACTCTTCCTTTTTGGCTCTCATCCCCAAAGAAAATAATCCCTCCTCTTTCTCTCACTTTAGACCAATCTCCCTTTGCAATGTTTCCTATAAGATCATATCCAAGATAATTGCAAATAGGATCTTGCCACTCCTTCAATCACTCATTTCCCCAAATCAAGGAGGTTTTGTGGGGAAAAGGGAGTTGGTAGATAATATTCTAATAGTCCAAGAGGATATTCACTCAAGTTGTATGAGGAAGGAAAGTGGGATTGTAATCAAACTGGATATGGCCAATGATTTTTATATACTCAACCACAACTTTCTTTTTGCGGTCTTAGCTCGGTTTGGATTTGGAGCTAACTTATTGGCATGGATATCCTCTTGTATTATCTCTCCTTGGATAGCCCCAATGATCAATGGCAGTCCGATTTTTTTTTCAAAATACCAAGAGCCTTTCGTGAAGGTTGTCCTTTGTCGCCCCTTCTTTATAACCTAATGGAAGAGGCCTTGAGCAGAAGTTTAGAACATGCGAGAAAAGAAAAATCCATTCCAGACATTAAAATAACCAAGGAGGTCAAAAGGATCAATCACTCCCAATTTGCAGAAGACACTTTGGTGTTAGGAGGGGCATCCTCAATTATTGCAAGAAGATTCAACACAATTCTAGAAGAATTTATGATGGTTTTGGAAGGGAAAATAAACTGTCAAAAAAGTCAAATTTATGTATGGAATACTAAATCAAGGGTGGCGCAACAAATAGTTGAAATCCTAAATTTCACTTTGCATGAAAACTGGACTTCTTTTCAATATTTTAGCATTCCTATTTGCCTTCAAAACCTTTCTGGTTTGGCATGGCCCCTTTAATTGACAATATTAAATCCAAACTCTCATTGTGGGGTTCCCAGTGGCTTAACCCTTCCAGAAGGGTAGTTTTGATCAAAGAGTTTCTCAGTGCTCCAAATTTTTCAGTTTTCCTCTCTTCTGGCACCGGTCAATGTGAAATCTTCCATTGTAAAGGAGATAAGGAATTTCCTATGGTGGGGGGGGAATCAAATAATAAAAGAATGCATCTTGTCAACTGAAATACAGTCAGAGTGCCAAAAACTCATGGGGGATCGAGAATCCTTGACGCAACTTTATCTAACCTCGTTGTGGGAGCAAAAATCCTCTAGCATCTTGTCTTTGGTAGGAAAGAATGGTGGAAGAAAGTGTTAATTCATAAGTATTTTGAAGGAGATAGGTTTTGGAGCCTCGATGTTAGCCCTTCTTCACAACCAGGATCCCCGATCTGAAAATTACTAAAGGCATCGCTACCGCTCATAAAAAGCAAGATCACATGGATTCCCGGAAATGGAAAAATAATCTCTATATGGGAAGATAACATAATGGGGAAGCCTCCACTCCATTCATTAAGGGAGTTTCAACCTTTTTTTCAGCGGTGTTCTGATCAAGGTTTCTGCACTCTATATGATATTTCTCAGTGGAAGGCATCTGGTGCTTGGGATGGTTGGTTGCCTCTTTCCCCACCTGTTGATCTTCTTCCTCTTCTCTCTCAAATGTTCTCAACTTTAAAAGGTTGTGATCCTTTCCATGATTCAGTCCAAGAGTCCAGGGGTTGGGGCTCCAACATTTACTCAGTGCAAGTAGGCTATGAATCTCTCCTTTAATATTCTTTTCCCCCAAGGGCCAAGGTCTGCAATAAAATTTGGACTCTAGATAGTCTTCCCAAGATAAGTATGTTTTGTTGGGAACGGACACATGGGAAAATTATGACAGGGGATAATCTCCAAAAAAGATGATATAAAGGACCTTACTGATGTTCTCTCTACAGACAAGTTGACAAACCTATTAGACACTTTTTCATTGAATGTCCTTTCTCCAAAAAGGTATGGAATCTGGTATTGATGGGATTATTCCCCCTATTTTGTTGGTCTTCCTCCTCCTTTCTTCTCTTCAGTAATTGGCTTTCACTCTATCAAGGTTCCTTAGCCAAAAAGCCTCTCTTGAGAGGCCAATTGGAAGTTGTGCCTAAATTTGTAACCTCGAAGATCTCGTTAGCTCGCAACAAAGCCGTTTTTTATGATTCTGACTCCTCCCCAGACTTGGTGGCAAAAAATTCTAAGAACTTAATTTTAGAATGCTTCCTTCAAAAAGTTGAGGTTGTCAAGTCTCAACAATTTATGACTCGGCAATCACCTCAGCTAGGTCATCCTAAAGGTACTCCTATAAGATCTTGGCGACTCCAACTGACTCCAAAGGAATTTGAGAATTGGAAAAGGTCTCTCTCATTGTTTATTCTCTGCTTTGATGGAGCCTCGAAAGGAAATCCATGGGTGGCAGGTGCAGGTGGGATGATCTATTCCCCAAGAGATCAACTAAGTCTATCATTTTCTTAGATTTTAGGAGAGGAAACTAATAACCAAACAGAGGCTTATGTTATTTTTAAAGGCTTGGATCTGGCCTAGACCAAGGTATTAAAGGCATTTGCATTCTTGGTGATTCTTGGATGATCATCAATCTAATCAGAAAATGAGCACCGCCCCAAGACATGAAGCTCAAAAATATTATCGCAAGATTTCTTCAAGAGGCCAAAGCCTTTGAGTCCTTTCATACCTTCCATATTCTGAGAAATAACAATTCCTAGGTGGATTATCAAGCCAATTTAGCAACTAAGGCACCTTTTGAAGAAATTAGAATCAATGGCAGGGTCGACCATCACCCTATCCCTTAATGAAGTCAACTTTGTATATGGAATTAAGCAGGGTTCCAAGCCTAAGGCGGGTCCCAAGGGCATGTGTCTTACCCAAGAATCATTTGTCACTCCTTGCCTTATATCTTGTCATCTGGCCACGATCTCCACAAGGTTTTTCTACATGTGGACGGACGTCATCCCTGTTCGGCCATTGTTTAATTAGTTGTCCTTCAACTTATTTTCCCTACTTCACACATGCGTTTGAATGTGTCTGCTAGTTTTTGGCCTAGTTCAAGGCTACTCCCAACCTCTTCGTGCATGGGATTTGTACCTTCCAGCTACTGCATGGTGTCATCAAAGTTTGGTATTACGGTACCCATTCCAAGTCATGATGGGCACAAAAGGTTCGGGTCATATCACATGTTCAACCTCCCCTCTGGCTCAGGACTGCTGATGTTGGGCATTAATCAATGATCAAGGTGGTGGCTCTTCGCACTCAACGAGCATAAGATAAGTATGGACTTGGGGGTAGTTCGTAGTATGCAATGGAATTACAATTCTTGTAACCTTCAGAAGAATATCAACAGTTTGGAGGAGTTGGGACTCAAAGAAATCATCAGTTTTTTTGGTGTGGTTTGCTTCAGATCATCTCAAAGAAACGAGTGGACCCAGGTTAAGATGGAAAACAGAAGGACAGATGCGGTGCACTGGAGCATGGAGTTGCAGGAGGAGGAGCGTGAGACAATGGTTAATCAGCTGAATATTCTCCAAATTTCGCTCAATGAATCTTCGATTCACTAGCACACCACCATGGAAATTCTTGTAGAACAGAGATAGGGATATCAACAATTGAAGGATGAATTGGAAGTCATACACTCATAAGTGGTTGAGCTACATTCTTGACCTGTCATTCCAGTTCATTCGGCATCTTCCTCAAAAAAAATTGATGGAGCGTCGTCACCCGACCAACCTAGATAGGTGCCTGATTTGAATTCGCCATCGGCCCCTCAAGAAGAGGCTCTAGATGACCAAAAGCCTTCTAATTAGTTAAGTCCATGTTGTGCTCTTTTGTTTCAATTCTAGGGGTCTTTTACAGGCAATACAATCAGATTACTAGTAATTTGAACTCAATGTATGAATTAAAGGATGGTCTTTTTGAAAATGCTAATAGTATACAACCAGTTTTTTGCCTCTGCTCTGTCCGAGTTTCCTTAAAAGAAAATAACAATAATGTACATATGAATAGTCATAGGTGATAGGAAGGGTCACCCAGTGGGAAAGACGAACAGTCACGTTTTGTGTATTTATTGAGTTTCAAGCTAATGCAATAATCATAAGTGTGGAGTTACTTTTCTGCCATCTCTAGTCTAACTCCATGATGATCTCTAGTCTAACTCCATGATGATCTGCCCTAGGTGTTTCATTAAAGTAGAAGAAATGTTCCTCAGTCTGCCTCAGCTCTATTTATCAGTTTTCTAATTTTCACCATGCACTGTCTCTCTGGATGATTCTCTGTCTTAGCGAGTTTTATGTTTATCCCACCTCAAACCACTCGTTCCAGTCTACCCATGTTCGTGTATGTCTGCGCTCTCCTCATGTGCAGTGATACTTGTATAAGAGCTACGCAAACACTAATTTATGAGTGGTTGTGTTGGTAATCGTTTGGTATCATTCCAGTCTACCCATGTTCGTTTATGCATGCGCTCTCCTCATGCGCAGTGATACTTGTATCAGAGCTACGCAAACCCTAATTTCTGAGTGGTTGAGTTGGTAATCATTTGGTATTGTTCCATTCTACCATGCAAACCCTAACACTCGCCCATGAAAGGTGCCTCAACGCAGAAATGAACTACGAACTCTGATCGACTGCTGCTAGTCCCGCTCGCTCGCCTCATTGCTGCTAGTATGTTTCGAGTCTCAAACCTTCTAAACGACCTCGAGAAAACCACGCATATACCTTCGTGGGACTGCATCCAAATCCGTCGACTTCATAAACCCTATTCTCTCTGCAAATCTGTCGACCTCATGCGTAAATTCCATTCTTTCTACAAATCTGTCGACCTCCACGCATCCCTACGCCAGTCTATTACTGCTAGAGTTTGCACCATTCCACGTCGACTGCTCATTCCACGTTGTGCGACTCATTTATAGTGTCTCCGCGTAGTTTGACTCTCTACCGTGCTCTATGTGGTGCGGTTCCAACAAAATAAATCATTCGGCCTCTCGGCCTCTTCCGTTGCATGCTAGAGGGCCCTCAGATCTTTTCTGAACGATTAGTCGCCTTGTACGCCCCTCGGGATCTTCAAACTTTATGGTGCCAAGACATAAGATTTTTTGCGCAATATGATTGTTTGTATGGCTCTTGGATTCCCGTGAAAGAATGGGGAGATTATTGGTGTTGTTGAGTTTGAGAAGTTGGCATCACAGTGTGGATCAAACAATGTGATTTTTCCCACACCTCTCATTTTCAATTACTATGTTGGTCATTTTAATTGGTATGCTGGTATAGTTGGTCGAAAGTTTAGTACGCTTGTGGTTTTGAAACTCGTGATTGAAACCTCTAAGTGAAGTCACTCAAGGTGAAACCCTAATTGAAGTGAGTATAAAGACCCTACTCAAGCAAATTTCTTGCTATCAAGTTAGAAATAAAAAGAAGCTCAAAGGTTCATTGCAAAAAGAATGGATACGAGGCTAAAACATGCACAATGAAGATCAATGACAAGTAAGATCATAAGATCAGAAAAGACAAAGATAAAGACCTAAAGAAAGGTAAAGCACATGTTCTTTATGTTGTTGCCCATTGCAATATATGAGTAACTAAAGATCTGTTTAATACTTCATTTTCTTATTGGGGAGATGCATGGCTTATTGACATAGGCACAACCTCTCACACAACATTTCAAAGATATTTCTTTGAAGACTTTGATGACAATGTAGATGGCGTAGTGTACTTTGCATATAGGTCAAGTCTCAAACCTTCGGGAATGGGCACCATGAGGCTTAAGTTGCCTCGACTCTCGGATTTTGTTTTGCACAATTTACTCTATATTCTTTAGCTGCAAAGAAACTTGTTGTCCCTTGTGCACATCAAACAACAAGGCCACTATGTTCATATGTTCAGTGGCAAAGTTGAAATAAGGAAGGATTATGCAATGTGGTTGTCATGACCGGAATGGAATATGGAAAACTGTTGAATTTGAAAGGGATAATTGCCCATACACAAGTTGTTGCATACCTCTCTCATCATGACTCGGGTATAATGCCATCTATTATTTTATGGCATGCTAGATTTGGCCATATTAATTATTGTAGTCTTCGTTTGTTGAGAAATAATGGTGTTTTTGGTTTGCCTACTATTCTTGGGAAATTGAAGCAATCTGATGCTTGTATACTTGGAAAACACAACAAACAACCCTTTCATGATTCTACTTCCAGAGCATGTAGAAAACTTGAACTAATTCATTTTGATTTGTGTGGCCCTATGCAGGTTCCTTATGCAAATGGAAACAAATATATCATGACTTTTATTGATTATTACACTAGAATGGTGGGGTGTATTTGTTGAAAGATAAATCACAAGCTTTCGAAACTTTAAAAAAAAATCATCTATGGATTCAAAATGAATCTCAGTCTCGTATTGGCTCTCTTCACACTGATAATGGAAGAGAATATACATCTAATGAATTTGAAAGCTACCTTCGCCAACATGGGATCAAACATCAAACCACAGTTCCATACAATACCCAACAAAACAATGTGGGTGAACGAATGAACGAGACACTCCTAAATATGGTTCGTTCCATGATGTTTTTCAAGAATGTTAAATTGATGTTTTGGGATGATGCAATTCTATGTGCAGTTTATGTCAAAAATAGGTGTCCATCTCATGCTCTTAAAAACAAGACTCCTTATGAAATGTGGTGTGGCCACATTCCTTCGGCGAGGAATCTTAGGGTCTTTTGTTCCAATTGCTATGCCTTGATTCCTAAGGAGTAAAGAATCAAGCTTTATGCAAGGAGTCAGAAGTGCATCTTCTTAGGGTACTCAAATACCACCAAGGGGTATTGTCTTTACAATGAGACTAACAAGAAATTCATACTTCCCAAAGATGTAATCTTTCTTGAATCCTCCAAGAAAGACAAAACTTTTGAGAGGCAGCTTGATCATCTATACAGATTCACTCGCGTAAAGACATATCATGAATTTGATGATAATATTCCACATCTTGAAGGGGGGATCCCTATCTTGGGTCAATCTCTAGAAGCTCCTTTTGAAGCACCATCTTACACACATGAAGAAGTTCCTACCACTTCATCGGAACCCAAACTTCATTTGGATGATATGATCGAGAGGATTGAAAAGTTGATGCTTTATGAGAACTCAACACCATCTCAATCAACTGAGAAGCCTAGACAATCTCATGAAGGTCCACCAAAATGGCTCACTAAAACACTTGAAAGTGTTCATCATGATGAGGTCGGAAAGACAGGAACTAGAATGTTCTCAAGAAGATATGGAGGTAATGTAGATAATTCAAACTCAGGTGATGTAGATGACATGGATGTTTCATATGATTATGAGTTGAATTTATCTACTAACCTTGAACTGACTTCCTTTGAAGAAGCCACTTCTCATGATGAATGGAAAGAATCCATGTAGAAGGAATACGATGTTCTCGTCAAGAATGTGACATGGAAGTTGGTGGACCCTCCATTTGGAACCAAACCAATTAATTGCAAGTGGGTATTTGTCACACACCCACTACGGCAACTAAGATTTTCTTTTTCTTTACGTCTTTTCTTCAAGGAACAGAATCCCCGAATTTCTATGGGGCCTAGCGCAGACCCTCCCTTCCCTTATCCTCCCCCATGTGATCGTTGGATATGACCATAGGCCTTACCAAAAAGGCTCTTCCGGCTTTCGCAATTCGGGGAATCGCGATGCAAGCGTTCCCCTATTCTTTGTCCTTCGAAATGCCGAAACCTGAAAGGGTCTAACAGATCCTTAGCTCCTCCCTTGGGTCGCTTTTCATATGATCGGTCCTATGACCTGGTGTTGTTCCTCTAAATGCTTTCGAGGTTTCACGATTCGGGAAATCGCGATGCAATCATTCCTCCTTTCCCTTTCGAATCCCCGGAACCCGAAATCCTGGTATCATCTGGATCTATGGTCCTAATCGTCGACTTGATCAACGACCCGGATTAAATCCCAACATTCTACCTTTCGGGATTTCTGGTGAGGTTTTCACTCCTATTCCTCTAATATCCAGAACCCCGGTGGCCTTAGATCTTCGCCACGCGTCCCTACAAATGGGTGGTCCAGATTACTTTGGGACTCCTCCTCCCTATCACAAGACCCTGTCCGGTGACCTAGGGCTCATTCACAGAGCGCATCGGGGTTTCGCGTACCGGGATTTCACGACTGGCGAAGACGAGGGGTCTTGCCCTTGGGTTTCCTGGGTGCCGAAACGCCGAAACCCATTCACGCTAAACAGATTCGGGGTTTCGCATATCAGGATTTCATGACTGGCGAATACGAGGGAACTTGCTCTTGGGTTTCCCAGGTGCCGAAACGCCAAAACCTATTCACGCTAAACCGATTCAGGGTTTCGCATATCAGGATTTCACGACTGGCGAATACGAGGGAACTTGCTCTTGGGTTTCCCGAGTGCCAAAACGCCGAAACGCCAAAACCTATTCACGCTAAAGTGATTTGTGATTTCGCATATCGGGATTTATCGACTGGCGAATACGAGGGAACTTGCCCTTGGGCTTCCCGGGTGCTGAAACGTCGAAACGCCAAAACCTATTCACGCTAAATCGATTCGGGTTTTCGCATATCGGGATTTCGCGACTAGTGAATACGAGGGAACTTTCCCTTGGGTTTCCCGAGTGTCGAAACGCCAAAACCTATTCACGCTAAACCGATTCAGGGTTTCACATATCAGGATTTCACGACTGGCGAATATGAGGGAACTTTCCCTTAGGTTTCCCAGGTGCTGAAATGCCAAAACCTATTCATGTTAAACCGATTTGGGGTTTCGCATATCGGGATTTCTCGACTGGAGAATACGAGGGAACTTGCCCTTGGGTTTCCCGGGTGCCGAAACGCCAAAACCTGAGAGAACCACTCTCTCTTGTACAAGGTTTCCAGACTCAGATCACATGATCCTTCAGCGGATTCTTGGGTAATTATCCCTAGGCTTGGTAACCTGACTGAAAAGCCTTCCTAAATCACCGAGCTATAAACTCTGTGACAGGGGTGAAGTAAACTCGTGGGTTTACTAAAACGATAGTCTTTTCAAAGAACTCACTCCGGCTCTGGAATGCGAGGGAACTTTCCGGAAGGAGGTGCCTTCGGGAAATCAAACCAAGGCATAGCGTGAGCCAAGTAAATGGGAAAAATCTCAAGGGAACAAACTCGTAATCTAAACTTATTCATTCTATACATAAACCGATTATGGTCATAAAAGTATAAGCATGCATCCATTATTTCTGATCAAAACACCAGGCAAACACTTCTATACAGAAACCATTTATG
>JZKD02S0782909.1:87750-131302 GCA_000966675.3 Picea glauca
ACAGTTGTTGGATATCTGATTTCATTTCATAAGTTTATGGTCTACTTTTTATTATATCAATATGGCTTAAAAAATTGTATGTTGGTTTGTAAGTTTGTAATTGCTAGAATCTAGATAGTTGATGCTCGAATGATTAATCATTGGTGTACTATGGATGCCATTTCTATCTATATTGATGTACAAATATGCATGTTTTCATATATTCTGTAGCTAATTTGTCTTTTTGCATGTTTTTTTGAATATAAACGCAATATATATATATATATATATATATATATATATATAACATACGCTTTCGGGACGCTTCACTTCTGAGGATTTTTGGAAAATGACACTTCCCACGCTCCCGCTTCGTGCAACACTGACTTTAACACTCCCTCTTAGCGAGGAAGGTATTCTCCACCACTCTAAGTTTGTCTTTGAAGAAGACAAACTTGGCCTTTACCAAGGGCTCGATGAATGTGTCTGTCAACTGCTCATCTACAACATCTCCCCACACTTGTTGGCTGGCTACCTCCTCAAAGCTGTAAGGCTCCGAGTCTATGATGCTGGTCATCAAAGCCATGTATGTTGGAAATTTCCTAGGAGTCCTGCTCTCTCGGAATGTGGTGTTGGGAGGCTCAACATGCTCCCGAGCATCTCGCAAGGTCTGCTCAAACCACCTGGGCCTCCTAACTAAAGTTGAAGGGGCCGACTCCTCGTCCACCTCCCGTGGAGTCTGGCTCCTTGAACTAGAAGTCTCTGCTCTCGGCTCATCCTTTGGTTCCACCTCTTGTGGCCCCTCTGCAACTACTGGTAGGTCCTGAGATTTCTTAGATGCCAAGTTCTCCTCGAACTTGACACTCGGCTCACCATTGTCCTTTGTTGCTCTGTCAGGAAGACTCTGCAAGCCTTCGAATCCTCGCTGTATCCCACCAAGATGCCCCTTTCTCCTGAGGGTTGAAACTTTTTCCTCTTCTCCACTGGAATGTGGATATAGACTGGACAACCAAAAATCCCGAGATGTCCTATCTGAGGTCTCTTTCCTGTGAAGGCCTCTTTTGGTTTCTTATCCTCTAGTATCCTGTATGGGCTCCTGTTCTACAAATACACAACTGTATTGTAGGCCTGTGCCCACAAAAACAAAGGCAAGCTTTGATCATGGATCATGGCCTTTGCTGCACTCATGATCGATCGATTGTTCCTCTCTGCAACCCCATTCTGTTGCGAGTTGTAGGGCAATGTCTTCTCTTGTTTGATTTTTGCCTACTTGCATAAATCATTGAATTTTGTAGAGGTGAACTCATCCCCATTATCTGTCCTCAATGCCTTGATCTTCTTCCCTGTCATGTTCTCCACCTACGGTTTGAAGGCTCATAAGTGATTGAAGACCTCATCCTTGGTCTTCATGAAGTAGATCCAGGTCTTCCTAGAGAAGTCATCAATGAAGGTCACATAGTAAATTGCTCCCTTCACTGAAGCTGCTGACATAGGCCCTGCCACATCTGAATGGATAAGATCCAAGATACCCTTGGATTGAGTCACGCTGCTAGGAAAATGTGTCTTGACATTCTTGCCAAGTACATAGCCTCTGCACACCCCATGATGATCCAGACTGAAGTCTGGGAGCCTAGTGACCATCTACCTCGATAATGGTAGAGCTTTGTGATGGAGATGCCCCATCCTCCCGTGCCACAACTCGCACAAGCTCTCATTGGTGTGCATCAATGCCTGAACAAGCTGGTCCTGAAGTCTATAAAGGTTCCGATCCCAGACTCCAATCCTCAAAGCAGTGTCTGGACTGGCTCCCTCTGGGCGAATGAACACCTACCCCCTTCGAAAGTTCACCTCATAACCTTTGTCCTCCATGACTGATGGACAACAAGTTCTTCTTCAGGTCGGGTACATACAGTACCCCCTGTGCATCAAAGTATCCTCCCGACTCAAGCTGGAACTGCACTATCCCTTGACCCCGCACTGCATACTTGGTATTATCGTCGAGCTGTATGTGAAGATCTGAGTCATCCTTTGAAAAACTGTTGAACAACTCTCTAGCCTCTGTCATGTGGCAGGAAGCGCCACTGTCCAAGTACCATGCACTGCTGGGAGTAGTGCTGGTGGAAGGGCAAGACATGAATGAAAAATCACTCTCAAACTTGGATGCAAGTTCACTCAAGTGTGTCTTTGTTGTCGTTGCAACTGTCTGCGACTTGCCTTTCTTCCTCTGTGGACACTGAGAGGCAAAGTGACCATTCTTATGGCAGATGTAGCATTTGATTCTGCTCATGTCTCTCTTCTGCCTGACTGTCACCCTTCTTGACAAAAACTTTTCCTTGGCCTTTCTTGGCTCTGTTGACAAGGGATAAGTTTTCATCCTCTCCACCTCCTCCCTGTTTGTTGGGTCTGGATTCTCTACGAGTCTCTTCTTGAATGCAGTCATCCCAGAGTCTCTCCCACTTGGGAAGTTTCTTCCGGGCACAGATGCCCATGATGAATGGTTCCCATGACTTGGTGAATCCATTCAGAGCAACATTCACTAGCTCTGCATCCAATACAACTTCCCCAATGGCTGCAAGCTGGTCACGGTTCTGTGTGATCCTCATAAGGTAGCTGGTCACATTGTTAGAGTTGGTCATTCTGCATTCTCCGAGCTTGGCTTTGAGAATCATCTTTCGACTCATGTTATCTTTTTGGAAAAGTGATACTAGGGCATCATACATCTCCTTGGAACTGGTCTTCTCTGACACATGCAGGATCAGATGATCCTTGACAGCTTCAAGGATTACCCTCTGTGCCTTTATGTCCTTCTTATCCCTTGTTGCCTGCACTGCAGGATCTACCACTGCTGGTGTACCCCCTGTGGAGGTCTGCGTTGGAACTGGAGGAGGGTTGGACATGACTTCCCACAACTCTTGCTCCTTTAGGAGCAGTATTAGTCTTGCCTTCCAAGGCAGAAAATTTGAGACCCTATCAAGTTGATCCTCAACCTTTACGCTGATGATTGACATGGTTGTCCTGAGCTTTATCCCTCAAGCTCACTGTGGAAATCTTCACTGAATCAACAAAATCTGCTTTTCTCTTAGAGCAAGAGCTCTGATACCAAGTAAATATCTCCAAAACAGCAAACTGAGCAAGTAGATTAAATCTAGATATACACTGGAATTATTTACTTCTTTAAATGCAGTGGAAACTAGAAAAGCAAACCACACAGTACACAATTAATTTTCTGCTCCTTAAATCATTTCTTCATTTAATTGTCAGAACTTACAAGATCTCCTTTAACAGGGAAAATGGCTTTGAAAGAGAAAAACTACAAATCACTACAAACCTGAAAAATAACAGCGCCTTGTAATCCATGCTGGCTGATCTTTGAGGCTGGCCGTACGGACTGTACAGACTGTACCATATAGACTGTACTGTACGGACTGTACATACCTACTGTACGGATCCATACGACTGTACGTACCTACGGTACGAATCTGTACAGATTTGCTGTGCGGATCTACTGTACAACCTACTGTACGACCTCTGCTGCCTCGGTTTGCATGCAGCTGAACTGCTGCCCTTAGACTTGCTGCTGCTGCTGCTGCTGCTCTGTCCTCTCTCTCGTCCAATTAGTCACTCTGTGAATAATGAATGTGTCTTGTCCTTTACCCTCTTTGTCTTTTTATAACATTGACTTGAGCCAAATCCCTAATCTCAACGGTCCCGTGAGATCAATGGCTCTTATTTAATTAAATCATTAAGTGACTTAACTTAAGTCACTTTATTAATTAAATGTCCCTTTATAAAAAGACATTCACTTTATTAATTAATTAATAAGGTGAACTCTGAAAAAGCATAGGATACATTTAAATGACGATTTCCACAATAAGACACTCTTGTGGAAATACCTGTCTGAGCTACAAACTTTAACAGGGGTGGCTGTCCCTCTCATTTTTGCCCTGCTGGGCATCTCTATAAAGAGAGCTAGAAGAGAGGGGTAACACATGGTCTTGATATTCAGCACTTCCCATATGACACATCTTACATGACTTTTTATTCTTTATTTCTTTCACACTGATTAGCTTTCCAAATGATTTTAAAGATATAGCTGGGGTGATGATTGGATCTTGAGCAGTGGTTAAAACTGGATAGTGCTTCCAGCAGTTTCACATCGCAGCTATGTCTCTTTCCTAGACCATTATGCATTCCAGCAAGGTATGAGCTTGACTAGGCTAGAGTAGTTGCATATTTGTGCTTGTCAAACATGTTTAGGTTATAGTGAGAAATAATTCATCTGCATTTGAACCTTTGGGACAGTCCATACAAATCATCATTGTTTTGCTGTGATTGTTTCTAAGTAGGATCGTATCTTGAAACAATCATATTGAGTCTGTCATCTATGAAAAGATTCATGTATGGACAGTTGTCTTTTGTCCTGTTGTTCAATTGCTGTGCTTAGTTTATCGATAGTGGACTATGTCAATGCTTAATCTAATTGTTCTGAGATCTGCCATCAACCTTGCTAATCCTTTGACAAGATAGATCAAAGTAACTGACTATATTGACTTTGATAGAGATACTACCAACATTGGGATTAGTATGTCAAATAGATTATTTGAATTAATTTCACGTTGTTGCTTTTACTTGAAACATGAATTTATGGATTACTTTTGTTTATATTCAGGCAAGGGCAGAAGCTATTTTGAAAACACCAGAAGCCCACACTGCATTATGTTTACAGGTATTTGTGAAACAGAGCATTATTTTCTTCAAAAGACTCCTATATATTTTGAATCTTAGGGACAGATGTCTTGAACAAGAATCTGATTGTCAGAACAGGATATTCAAGGGCTAGTTACCTGGGTTTTTGGAGATGGAGTGATGCCGCCATGGATATTTATCAAAGTAATCCATTATCTATAGGTTCTTGTTGGCTTCAGTTGGTCTGCTTTTTGTTTTCTAATTTAGAAGCTATGAATTATTCTCCAGGAGTTTTTGGCGCAGTTAGTGTTGTTGCAACTTGCTTCTTATAAAATATAATGTCAGCTCAATTGTCACTGAAGCTCAATTGTCACTGATCTGCAGAATAAGCCATTGATATCAAAAGTAGTACTGCTTTATATGCCAGGCCTTGATGCAGCATTGTTTATGTCTCAATCTCATCTGCTAAAAAGTTTGAGAGACTGCTGTGGCAATCCAAGGGCTGTCATGGCTGTTAGGTTAGTTATAAGCAAACATGATTTGGTCGATGTCATAACATCTACATGATTCTAGATTACTATTTAGATTGAATGTCTTAATTTTCTTTTTGTCATGGTTTCCTGTTCACAGATCATAATGTTTGGTGAAGCATTCCAAATCTTCAATAGCTTTCAAATTTTTTTAATCATCTGATGTGGCACATGCATTTTGATTGTGACTTTTTCTGGATCCTTGCTTTGGCAGTTCAGTAGCAGATTCACCACAAACAATAGAGGCTCTCTTAACTTGCAAGCACAAAAGAAAGCGTCGAGATGTAGATAAATTTTCTTCTGAGCCAAATGCCTTTTGCAGATTCTATGTTTTAATTTTTTGTTTTGGAGGATTGATAAAAAACATTGCTTACATGGAAGTGATGATTTTGAAGATTGATTACAGATTTTGCCTTTATAATTTATTAGACAGGGCAAATGTTTTTTTGTTCATTCAGTCTCATTCTTTACATTGGATTTAGTTATATGTTCTTACTTTGACATCTTGCAGTTCTCCCAAGATAATACTGATAATGAAGCTTCTGGAGCTCCCAAATCCAGGCAAAACCGGGTGCAGAGCACGAAAGAAGCAACAACGAGCTTCAGATCTCAGAGAGAAACAATTGGGAACAGTAGAACAATTGGTTTGCCCACAAATTATCCCTTAATTTTTATGTCTGATGATTGAATCTATTTTCCTATGAAGGATTGTTGTCGACAGATCATCAAAATTTAGTTAACAGGGCTGATGATCACAAATGTTATATAACTAAGGTTGTGCATTTAGCATCTCCACCCTAAATTCAGAATCATTGAGAATCCAAATGGAGTCATCCAAAGTTAGGGCTAGGGGAGAGACAAACCATCCTGTCTATGATTCACAACAATAAATTCAGCCACTACCACATGTATAGTGTTTTCGGGATTATCTGTAGTAGGATATCTAGTATAATGATTGCCCCAATATGCTTATAATGTTTATGATTGATCTAGGTTTTCTTCTCAATATCCTCTGATCTATTGGAATTCCCCTTGGCAACTTGTGGATCGATTTTGTAGCTAGCATGAGTGTAGGGGCAATGTTTCTAAGAGCATTAGATGCAATCCCAGGGTTGTGTTTGCCCTGCTACTGAAGCCACTGGCTGGAAAAGAAAGTGTGATTAGTTGAGTCCCTCTTCCAAGTCTTACCTCAGCAGCTCCTTTCTATGAAGAACTTCCTGAGAATCGGGGCCACATGTTACTGAGCCCTTGAAGGCAGAGAAAGATTCTCATGCTTCCCTACTAGGCAATAGCATCTACCACTGCTATAAGAATACAGGAATATTATGATGCATTATTATAAATCAGGAAATAAACTGGAGAAGCTTTTGGAGATAATAATATGCTTGTGTAAGCCAAGAAGTACATTGTGAAATCTGTTGTAAAATCCTTAGATCTGTTGATTCTGAATGTCTATGTTAGAGACTTTGAACTTATATACGACCAACCCAACTAGAATAGGGCAAAGGAATCAATAGTGTTTTCCCTTGGAGCTTCTTATTCCACACTTATAGGGGCACACTAATCCACTGCTTTCCTCTTCCCATCACTTTTACCCACATGCCATAATCTGCCCCCTCAAATGGGTAAACTGGTTACTTATAATCAATTTTGCATGGGAAGCTGTCCCCATTGTTGGGGGATGTGTCCCCTGTATTTCTCCATCACTGCTGATTTAGGGACTAAGGGGGAAGTCCTTGTTTTCAAGGGGATGTCCCCAACTACATGGAGGTGGCTTCTCCCACTTCCCAAGGCATTTCCTGCCAAAAATGAGGAGGTCTAGGAGAAATCCCTTGATGGTTTTAGGAACATTTGGATGTCCCCTATCCAAACTGTTGCCCATGTTGTACTGGTTCTCCAAGAAAAATATTGAAATTTTAATTCATGGATATGCAGATCTGATTCCTTAGACCTAAAACTATCTGAAAATTAAAAGCTTACGAAACACCAATCAAAACTTCTTTGTTTCAAAAACAAAAGCCGTAGAATGATAGATCAGGGAAAGAGACAACATATCTGAATTTGGATCAATCTGCCAAGTATCGAGTGGTAGATTTGAAAAATGCCCCTGCTGAAATTACAAAACAGCAAAGGTCTGCCACAATAACTCATAAAATTTTGAATCAGCTTGGAAAAAATGATTACAATGGTCAAAATACAAGAGAGGCGCTCTAAGTAGGTGGTGCTCTTCTTGCTTGAGTTTTCTTCAGTTAACTCCCTTTAACTCTCCCACTGCTTCTGACAAGCATGCACATGGAGGATAGAGACAAACTAGTAGATAAAGATGTTAAAACTTAAAACTCACTCTTAACTCTTCCAAACCGACATACTGAATATTCTAGGAGGAATGCTCCATTTAGGAGATAAACATACTGAAAATTCACTGACATGTGTCAACAGATTTGAGTAGATCTGAGATTCTCTCTATAGGTGGGGTGCACCATGCAAGAGGAGTGAGGTACACTGTTGATTTTCCGTCTTGAGCAGTTAATTAGATTAGTGTTCTTATAAACCATTAGCACAATAACTGCATATAAAGGATCACTGAAAGAATAACATTCACAGCGTACACAAGATTTACCCTGGGAAAATCCCCTAAGGGGAAAAACCTAGCAATCTTCCTCAATATAGATTCACCAACCAAGAACAATGTCTCTCTCCAAGAGAGAACTAACAAAGCAGAAGATCCTCCTCAAACCCTCGACTAGGGAAGAGTAGAGCACCACTTAACCAAGATATATCCAAGAGATAGACCAAGAACCTTCACAACGTCACCTCCTAGCTGTAGTAGCTTCTCCCTCTAAGACTTGCACACTTCTTCTTTAGCCACAAAACTTGTGATGTAAGAGTGTGCAAATGAGGCGCTAGCCTCCCCTATAAATAGTAGTTTGGCTTGCCTAAATTAGGTTTGGGCCGACCTGTCACTTTATCCTTTTAATTTACATTTTACTTGTCAAGGCACAATAGGGCCTACTTTTACAAAGGCACAATATCTTTTAGGGTTTGTCTTGGTCAAATACAATAGGATATCTTCTGAAGCTACTCAAACTTCAACACTCCCTCTTAGCAAGGAAGGTATTCTTCTCGTCACGGTCATCATCACTGCTTCTGCATACTTGGTCATTGTCTTGTTGTCAATCACGGATTTATATGTCATAGGAAGTTCTGCACCTTCGTTGGAGTAGCGTACCAGCCTTCGTTGGGGTAGCATACCAACCTACGTTGGGGTAGCGTACAACCCTGCGTTGGGGTAGCATATCAGCTTGCGTTGGGGTAGCATACCGGCTTACGTTGGGGTACCAACTTGCGCTGGGGTAGCATACTGGCCTACGTTGGAGTACCAACCTGCACTGGGGTAGCATACCAGCCTGGGTTGGGGTACCAGCCTGGGTTGGGGTACCAACCTGCGCTGGGGTAGCATACCGGCTTGTGTTGGGGTAGCATACCGGCTTGTGTTGGGGTACCAACCTGCGCTCGGGTAGCATACCAGCCTACGTTGGAGTACCAACCTACGCTGGGGTAGCATACCAACTTGCGTTGGGGTACCAACCTGCGCTGGGGAAGCAAACCAGCCTGCGTTGGGGTAGCTCTCACTACTGGGGATCGCATCACTTCCCGCTACTGGGAACACATCACTTCCTGCTACTGGGAACACATAACTTCCTCTACTAGGGACACATCATGTGATGTCCTGTTCCTAAGAGTAGGCCAATAGGGAATGACTTAGTAATCTATTTGTTCCCGTAGACTATAGTCAGGCACAAACAAGGAACAAGAGGAGAAATAAGGGTGAATAAGTGGCTAAACGATGAATTAAGCCAAAAAGCATAGGAAAAGTCACTTAAGCTAAAGTYAACGAAGAAATAGAAGATAAAGGTGTTGAGGGGGAGACTTAATTAATTAATCACTCACCTTAGGAGGAAAAGCGCCTAGCTTAAGTGATGTCAACGGAGAATTAGAACGAGAAAGGTATAAAAGGAGGAATTCGATCTAATTCCTTATTATGTTATGATTTGATGTTGAGAAGAGTTCCAGAGGAGGAAATCGATCTCTTTGTTGTTTTGTGGATTTCTGGAGGAAACCACCACCTAGATTGGTTTCGGTGTTGGAAGACACACCCTAGCCTATCGGAGATACCATCCATGTATTTCACCATGCCAGTTCAGGAGTATTCATATCTAGTGCAGTGATTGCGCAGCGCAACGAGTGAGGGCGCAAGGGTTAGAGAGGGTTTTTGTGTAGCTGCAGCCTGCAGGAGACCAGGGCTTATCTCACCGATTCCTTCCGACATAGTTGAGGATCAGCCAGGGCGCTACTTTTGAGCCACTAATCATCAGATTTTGATGGTGGAATCTACCATGGCGCATCAACCAGCCATAAAGTGCGCAACTATTGAGGAGGGACGTTTGGGGTTCCAGGAGGCTTTTCGGATCAGATTAGAGAAAACCCTTTCGACCCATTACAGAGGAGGCCAAGGCACAGATTTCGAGACATATATCATTGGATTCCGTCGGTGGAATCACTAGGGCATACTCACAGAGCCTAGGAGGTGCGCAACCCCCCAGGGGATGACATTCGGAGCTTCAGAGGTCAGATCTTCAGTCCGACAGTTATTAGGTGCCTAAGGACTAGGGTGCTTAGTTTGGGACAGTTTCCAGGCGAATCTGTTGAGTATAGTCACCAGGGTGAGTTTTCCAGCGTTTGCAGCAGTTGCCGTGAGTTTCCAGAATTGTATTTTGGTGATATATTCGTGCTTGTGCAGATGTATCCATATCTTTTTTTCACGGGTATTTTGTATTCATCGCATTGTATTCCAGTGACGATCCATGAGATCTAACTGATGATTATTTCTCTGCTTTCCGCATTCCAGTTGTATTTCCTGCTTTTTCCATATAATACATACTATTGAGATTGTGTGATTCATTACTTCGCATGCTTCATGTATATGTCCAAAACTTATTTGTATGACACACATGCGAAAATCACCAAGCATGTTAAACAATTAATTAAAACGCATCCAGAAACCCCCAAAGTATCAGATCCGAGAGTCAGAGCACCAGATCAACAATAGTTATCCAAATCTGTTTGATTTGGGATATTTTAGTGGTATCAGAGCCTTCTTCCTGCCAGCCTATGAAGAAGTGGTCTCATTACCCCATGATTGCGGGAACATGTGAAGAATACCTAAAGGGCCGAGGACATATTGGGGACGAGTACATTCAGTACTGTAGGGGACATAGCAGAGACAAAAGAGACAGGAACATAAAGGACTACACTCCCTTCTACACTCAGTCAGATACAGAGCCAGAGTTAGAGGATAGAGAGCACATCAACTCTGACACAGAGGCAGAGATAGAGAGGAGTATGGGTGACATACAGGAGACACTAGATGGAGACACATCCGGCAGGCCATCTTGAATGACCTTGCCAGAGGGCAGCGGGACATGATGAATGCCATAGCACAGATGGCCATCAACACACAGATGATCAAGCACAGCGTGAGCACTATAGGTGCCAATGCCGCAGAAGAAGCGAGTGGTTCGGGAGGACACCGGGGAGGTGGGGCTAGTGGCTCCAGTGGATCACAGGGCGAAGCGAGTGGACACCCATCACCTATCCGTGCCTATACATCATCTGGGAGGATTCCCCGACCTTTATATCCATAGTTCCAGGGGGGATAACCGTTGGGATAGCCAGGGCATGCAGGGGATAGCTAGGTCAGGGGCAAGGAGTGCCACAGGACCCATTCAGAGAGTACAAGAGAGATTACTTGGCACTAGGAACGGATTTCCATGCAGACTATTGTTCGATTAGGTATCGGAACAGACCCCGAGAGACACAGAGGGGCAACGCGCAAACTCAAAACATTGATTTCATCAAGAAAGTGGGAAAGTTGAACATTCCTACTTTCGATGGGTCATCGCGATGCTCAACTCAGGCATAGCTACAGAAGCTTGACACATATTTCAAGCTTAACCTGATGACAAAGTTAGAAGCTATCAGCTTTGCCACCTTGCACTTGGATGGGGAGGCCCACGAGTGGTGATACCATGGGCTGGTGACCTTGGGTCACAACCACATTATTTCATACTTGGAGTTCATCGAGAGATTGATAGAAAGGTTTGAAAAGAGAGATCTAGATATCCATTTTAGGGATCTTACACAGTTGAGACAAACAGGATTAGTTGAGGCCTTCATCATAGAGTTCCAGTGGAAGGCAGTGGCCATATCAGATATATCGGAGCACAAGTTGGTGATGTTGTTCACCGAGGTGTTGACAGAGCCATTGAGGGATTGGGTTAAGGCTTTCAAGCCTCACACCCTACAGGAGGCCATTGTGCAAACGAGAGACATGGGGGACTCAGCGCTGAAACCCAAAACCTTTACCAAACCCTTTGTACCACAGAGAGATAGGGATCAGAAAAATCCTCAAAGGGAATGGAAGGGTAAGCCCAAGCTAGACGATGACACCAAACGGGAGTTGATGAGGAAGAAGCTTTGCTTCTCTTGTAGAGACGCTTGGGTCCCAGGGCATAGATGCATGGGAAATGGACAGATCCACTACATTGAGGTAGAATCAGGTAGTGAGGAGGAGGATGGGGAGATCAGGGCACAGGCAGACAATGATTCAGAGGATGAGACCACACATGAGCAAGAGCGGTAGCCGAAGAAACCTCAGATACCGACAGAGGCACAACCCAAGGAGGAGACAAAACCTCGTAGAGAGGTGAAAGGGGGAACCATAACAACCCTTTCCGAAGTACCCAGGTACAACACTCTTAGGCTCAAGGGCCTTGTACAGGGACACCGCATGACAACTCTAGTTGATGGTGGGGCCACCCACAATTTCATAGATGTGTCCTTAGTAGCCAGGAGGTGGTTACACACTGAGGAGTTTGAGGGCTTCCACGTGGCAGTGGCAGATGGATACAGGATGACATGTTTGGACATGGTCCCAGACCTAGAGGTCAAGCTAGGCAACTACACCCTTACGGATACCTTTTATGTAGTTAATGTTGAATTTTCAATGAGTTATGGCTCATCAATTTTCTTTAAATTTTTTGTTTAACTTTTACTTGAACCATAACTACTGCAGCAAACCAAGATCACAAGAAGAATAACCATGCACAAGAACACAAGAAGTATCCTGGGAAACCCTTCTCATCAAGGGAAGAAAACCCAACCAATCCTTTGCTATATTCTTCAAGAGAAAGACCTCCCACACCATCACCAAACCTAGTACACAAGAGGGTGTTGTAATTCTCATAATTTTAGACCACAACTTCCGAAATCATGAGATGATACAATGATAAGTGTGTTTCCTCAATGGGGATTCACCTTTATTTATATAAGAGTTATCACATCAAATGATGTGTCTATTGGCACAATAGGGCCGACCTCAATAACTCAAAATATAATTAATAATTACCATATTAATTATCTTTTACATTATAGTGGGGTCGACCTGTACCCTTTACATCACAAATAGGGTTACAGGTAAGTCTAACTCTTGGACAATATAGCAAGGGATCTCATACACCCACTAGTGCTCAGCCACTAAGGGCACATCTATCTGTGCTCAGCCATAGGGATGTCCACATCTATCTGTGCTCAGCCATAGGGATGTCCACATCTCTATATCACTGCGTCTCACATGAGAACCACACTCACTAGTGCTCAACTACTAGGATCACGTTCACCCGTGCTCAGCCACAGGCATGTCCAACTCAACAGATCTTCTTTCTCACTCCGTTACACAAGAGAATCATCTAGAGTATCACATCATCTCAACTCTTTGCACATAGGAGGCTAATACATCGTTTCATCTTTGTCTCATAACGATACACCCAACTCATGGGCTTCCCCACACGTTCACCTGTGCTCAACCACAAACACGTCCAACTCAACAGATCTTCTTTCTCACTGCGTTACACAGGAGAATCATCTGGAGTATCATCTCAACTCTCTGCACAGAGGAGAACAGTAAACCCATCACATGGGCTCCTTCACCCCTCACAGGGCACACAACGTTCCTTCTTCGTCTCAGAGAGGAACCACACACCCAACTCATGGGCACACCCAACTCATGGGCTGTTGACTCACTTAGTCTGTGTTCTGGAGGATGTCTCACGTAGCTGTAATAATCAACACTCCCTCTCAGCTAGGGAGGCATTCTCCACCATGCCAAGTCTCTCATGGAAGTACTCGAACTTTGTCTTGGCTGTAATCATCAACACTCCCTCTCAGCTAGGGAGGTAATCTTCACCAAGCCAGTTTCTCACGGAAGTACTCGAACTTCGTATTGGCAAGCGGTTTGGTGAAGATATTTGCAATCTGCTCATGTGTAGGAAGGTACTGCATGTGTATTGCTTTCCTCTGCAACATGTCTCTGATATAATGATACTTTATCTCAATGTGTTTCGATCTATCATGAAACACAGGGTTCTCAGAGAGCTTCAGACGGCTCTAGTTATCACAAATAATAATAGGATCCATCTCATGATCAAATAAATCTGTCAGATTCTTGTGAAGCCACACTGCTTCACAGACTGCCACACTCAATGCTATATACTCTGCTTCTGCGGTACTCAAGGCCATAGAGTTCTGTTTCCTGCTGCATCAAGAAACCATGGGAGACCCCAAGGTGAAACAACAACCATATGTGCTCCTCTGGTCCACTGCATTCCCTGCCCAATCTGCATCGGCATATCCCTGCAGACTCAAGTCCACACTGGAGGCATATCTCAGGCCATATCCAACTGTGCCTCATAGATATCTCAATACATGCTTAGCTGCTATCCAGTGAGTCTGTCTCGACTGACTCATGAATTGACTAAGTACATGTATCTGGTTGTTAACCAGATACATCAGTGATCCAATCAGTTGTGGATCAATCTCGTCTGAATCATCATCATTCATTTTCTTCAAATCCATCACCATCGGTGTAGGCATGGATTTGCATTATGTCACACTGAACTTCTTTAATATCCCCACTGTATATTTTCCTTGACTCAGGAAAATCTCATTAGTCCTCTGTCATACTTCTTGTCCCAAGAAGTAGTGCATCATACCAAGATCCTTTATCTTGAAATTAGAAGTCAAAGCTTGCTTGTATCCAACAACAAGGCTTCCTAAATAAGTCATCAAAATCAGGCTCTCGTCACCAATAATGTAATAATATAGGTTTGGATTAGCAACACTCTTGTTGAAACCTAAAATCATAAAGAATTCATCCATCTTCTCGTACCAAGCACGAGGTGTCTGCTTTAGTCCATACAAGTCTTTCTTCAACCTGTACACATGAGATTTCTCGTTGTATATCACGAATCCTTCTGGCTGCTCGATGTAAACTTCTTCCTCAATCTCACCATTGAGAAAGGCTGTCTTTACATCCATCTGACGTAGTTTCCAACTCATGTATGATAGTACGGATGGAAGTGTATAGGGCTACTGGATCAAATGTCTCATCATAGACAACTCCCTCTGTTTGTGGGAATCTTTTGGCTATAAATCTTGCTTTATATTTCTCGACACTTCCATCAGCTGCATGTCCCTCTGCCCCTTGCAGAGTTTGTCGAGCTTAGACATGCCTTTTATGCCCTACTACAATATCTCTGAGGAAATCAACTGGAGCAGCTGGATTAACTGAAATAATGGTTGTCTCCCTCTGGACTGCTGAAGGGGAGAAGGTAATGTCTCTTCCTTCTTCTCAATTAGTTTGACTCCCTCTGAGTCAAGTCATTCCTTCTGAAGTCTTGAAGGATAAACATCTTCCTTTGTTGTTAACCTGCCTGGAACAAGGAAACAAACGAAAGGAAACAAGACAAGAATATCTCCTAGAGGAGATTCATTAGGACATCTGTAGAATCAAAACAATTTAAGGATTGTTGTCACAGGGACTCACAGCTATAATACCTAGTTGTAATGTAGCAACCTTAGAAATGTAGGTTAGAGGTATGTTAATTTAAAACAATCAAACCTGGAGTCTTCATTTCCAGCGTGTTGTTTTTCTGAATGCACTGAGATCCCTCTGGGTCCATGATTGCAACAAGGGTTCCTTCCTCCTGCAAGTACCCTTATGACAATGACGCAAATAATATATATACAAGTGCATACCTGAGAGTGTACACCAATGGAGATTCTACTTGTTTGTCAGTGTCATGATGAGCAATGACATTCCTCGCTTGTTTTCCATATACTAGAAGGCAAATTATGTTGCTGTAGCTTCCTGTGGCCACTTGCCACTGCTATATTCTATAACCAGACTTGTTTGCCTTGTAGCCACATGTACCATACAAGTCTCTGACGAAGTCTGCATCAACTTTTAGTGCTGTAACTAATATCAGAGTATCACATATTAGCAATTCTGCCCTTCTGTTGGTGATCCAACTTGCTATGACTGTTTTAGCTTATCAAGGTCATGTCCATTGTTGACATTCAACAAAATTTCAAACACACTGTTGTAGCTATTCTTGTAGCTCCTGCTGCTACTCAAAACTGTTACCACTTGACTTCAAGTCTGTATTTAAGGGATTCCTGAATTCGTAGATGACACAATTTGAAATGATGAAATTTCTTTGTTGCCTTCAAACTGTAAACAATCTCTTCTTAAAGTAGATTGCAAGGTCGGTCAATATTGGTTTTCTTTATGACCATTATGCTTGATAACAGGTCATCCATTCTTGTCCTTAACTTATAAGTACCAACCAGTACAAGTTTCCAAAACAAAGTTTTGTTAATGGCTCACAATCTGGTCTGTAATCTGATGATAGGATCGAATTATATATATGTTAAGAGAGGAAGAATACCAATCAATATTCTTAGCGATCTGTGGTGCTTGGAGTAGTCAACGTTATCCCTTATACTGCCCTTCAATTTTCCCTTATCACAGCTTTAGATCTGTTGAAATTGAGCCTTATATCAGGCCCTACAACTGCCTTTATCTCTGCCTCAAAAACTGCCCTAATGATTGACAAAGTTTGCTGAACTGTGGCTGACTTTGATGATGAACAATGGCTGAGTGGTAGGGTGTCCTTTTGTCCCTTTAAACTCTCCTCTCTCAGCACAGTTCTTTTCCCACAGCCCTTGGCCTGCTACGGGAGGCTTACACAGCCCTTAACATTTCACAGTCTGCCCGCAAAAAAAAGGAAAACAGTGGTCTTCTGTTGCCCTCGGATTGAGGCAATCCTTACGCAGGACCTGTGGCAGCCTCAGCATTCACTTCAGAAGGGTCTGGCCCTTTCCTCATTACGGATCTGCTGTTAGGGTCTTACTGCGGCAGCCTTAATGGGGCCTTTCCCTTGCTGTGGTCTTCATCTATGGTCTTCAACAGGGCTTGGCCAGGCTTGCGGCCAGCCTCAACCTTCACCAAGGATTTAAGAGGGGTCCGGCCTCAATATTTACCACAGTATTTTAAAGGGGAGGTCCGACCCTCTTCTCTTTACACCTATGACAGATTTTTGGCAGCCCTTATCTCCCACTTTGATGTGCAATGATCTTCTTCAAGTCTGCTCTGATACCATGTTGAATTTTCAATGAGCTATGGCTCATGCATTTTCTTTAAATTTTCTGTTTAACTTTTACTTGAACCATAACTACTGCAACAAACCAAGATCACAAGAAGAATAACCATGCACAAGAACACAAGAAGTATCCTGGGAAACCTTTCTCATCAAGGGAAGAAAACCCAACCAATCCTTTGCTATATTCTTCAAGATAAAGACCTCCCACACCATCACCAAACATAGCAGATAAGAGGGTGCTGTAATTCTCATAATTTCAGACCACAACTTCTGAAATCATGAGATGACACAATGATAAGTGTGTTTCCTCAATGGGGATTCACCTTTATTTATATAAGACTTATCACATCAAATGATGTGTCTATTGGCACAATAGGGCCGACCTCAATAACTCAAAATATAATTAATAATTACCATATTAATTATCTTTTACATTATGGTGGGGCCGACCTATACCCTTTACATCACAATTAGGGTTACAGGTAAGTCTGACTCTTGGACAATATAGCAAGGGATCTCATACACCCACTAGTGCTCAACCACTAGGAGTACATCCATCTATGCTCAGCCACAGGGATGTCCACATCTCTATCTCATTGCGTCTCACAGGAGAACCACACTCACTAGTGCTCAGCCACTAGGATCACGTTCACCTATGCTCAGCCACAGGCATGTCCAACTAAGCAGACCTTCTTTCTCACTGCGTTACACAGGAGAATCATCTAGAGTATCACATCATCTCAACTCTCTGCACAGAGGAGGATAATACATCGTTTCATCTCTGTCTCAGAACGATACACCCAATTCATGGGCTTCCCCACACGTTCACCTGTGCTCAGCCACAGGCACGTCCAACTCAACAGATCTTCTTTCTCACTGCGTTACACAAGAGAATGATCTGGAGTATCATCTCAACTCTCTGCACAGAGGAGAACAGTAAACCCATCACATGGGCTCCTTCACCCCTCACAGGGGACACAACGTTCCATCTCCGTCTCAGAGAGGAACCACACACCCAAATCGTGGGCACCCCCAACTCATGGGCTTCCTCACCCCACACAGGGGCACACAACGTTCCTTCTCCATCTCAGAGAGGAGCAACGCACCCAACTCATGGGTTGTCGATTCACTCAGTCTGTGTCCTGGAGGATCTCACACAACTGTAATCATCAACAATTGACCTATCAGATACAGATGTAGTGTTGAGGGTACAATGGTTATATTCATTGGGGGAGATTGGGTTCGACTATCAGATGTTGACCATGAGCTTCAGAGACGCCAGTGGATAGAGAGTGGTACTGAGAGGTATGTCTACAAGAGCACCCTGAGCAGTATCAACGAAGAGGATGGAGTGGATCTTCCATCACGGTAATGTAGCTTGTGCAGCAGAGTGTTTGATCACCACCCGGAAGGATTTAGAGGGCAGAGAGCATTACCATCCATAGATCAGGAAGCTTTTGAGTCAGTATGAGCCAATGTTTGGGCCGATACCACCAAGGAGACCACCAGACAGGGGATTCGAGCATACGATTGAGTTGGAGGCAGGGGCTACACCAATGATCACCACGCCCTATAGGCACCCCAAGAGATTCAAGGACGAGATTGAGAAAGCAATCAAAGAATTGCTTGCGATGGGGCACATCAGGCCCAACACGAGTCCTTTTGCTTCTTCAGTCGTTCTGGTACCGAAGAAAGATGGCACATTGAGGATGTGCATTAATTACAGAGCTCTCAACAAGAAAATGATCAAGAACAGGTACCCCATCCCGCGCATAGATGAGCTGATGGACGAGTTACATGGGGCAGTTTTCTTCACCAAGATTGATCCGTGGTCAGGGTATTATCAGATCAACATCAAAGAGCAGGACATAGAGAAGACAACTTTCAGATGCCATTTCAGACATTTCGAGTTCTTGGTCATGCAGTTCGGATTGACCAACGCACCTGTCACTTTCCAGTCTTGCATGAACCACATCTTCAGGGGGTAGTTGAGGAAGTACGTTTTGGTATTCTTCGATGACATATTGATTTACAGTAGGACGTGGGATGAACATTTGGCACATTTGGAGGAGGTCTTGGGCATTATGCAAGCATAGTCATTATATGCCAAGGAGTCCAAATGTGAGTTTGGGATGAGAGAACTACTGTACTTGGGGCATATCATCAGTGAGCAGGGAGTACAGGTTCATTAGGAGAAGATCAGGGTCATTCTGGATTGGCCAACACCCAAGAACCTCATGGAGCTGAAGGGATTATTTGGGTTATGCAGTTACTACAGGCGATTTTTCAGAGGCTTTGCACAATTGGTAGCACTGCTCACAGATCTAACCAAGAAGGGTGCTTTTCATTTGACGGATGAGTCACAACAAACATTTGAGAATATGAAGGAGGTTATGAGCACATGCCCTGTTCTAGCCCTTCCAGATTTCTCTCGACTCTTTGTCTTAGAGTGCGACACATCAGGGGTGGGGATTGGAGCAGTTTTGATGCAGGGAGGCCATCCCATTATGTTTGAGAGCAGGGAGCTCAACGAGTCGGAGAGGCTCTACTCGATTTACGACAAGGAAATGCTGGCAATCATGCATTCCTTAACCAAATTCAGGCAGTATCTGGTGGGTAGCGGATTTGTAGTGAATACTGATCACAACAGTTTCAAGTATTTCCTGGATTAGAAAGACCTTTGTGAGAGACAACAAAAGTGGGTCTTGAAGATCCAAGCCTTTGACTTTGACATTCAATATGTTAAGGGAAAAAGGAACGTCGTAGCAGATGCCTTGTCCAGGAGGCCAACTGGGTGTTCGATGATGGATATTTGCATAGATTGGAAAGCACATTTGTTGGTGGAGTACTCCAAAAACAAATTTGCTTGTGAGGTATTGGATGGACAGGTGGTTGATGACAAATACCGGGTACTAGACGATGTCATATTCTACAAGGACCGGATCTACTTGGTTCCAGAATCTACCTTGAAAGGGAAGATGCTGAAGGTGTGTCATGATTCGCTTGCTGCTAGGCATCAGGGGTACTTCAAGACTTATAGGCAGATCGAGGAGAGATTCTCATGGAAGGATCTGAAGGATGATGTGTTGATTTTTTAATGACAAAATCAGAAATATTTCATTCACACATTTCGTCAAACACTTAGCAACCTAGAGATAACTGTCTTCTTAAATTTCAGAAATGCATACTCACATTCAGAAATTTCTATAAGCAGAAATACACATTGTTAAGCAAAATATGCAGCGGAAATGCACAATGGACAGCAACCCATAACTCACAGAAATTTAGGCAACTGCCAGGGAAAATCCCAATGTGGGGAAACCCAACAAGAGAGAGAAATCTTATTATTTTGCTTCAGGAAAGTTCAGAACAACATCAATAACACTTTTTCAGCCAAGAGAAATATCTCTTACAGCACAAAACTGTCCCCCACAAATCTGTCTTGAAAACCGTGCCACAGTTCGTACAGCTGTATGGATTTGTTGAAATTTGGCACCTTGAAATTCGTGCCACAACAGGCTGCTGTACCTTCTCTTTTGTACGACCGTCCTCCTTCAGAAAATTCTTCAAGGATGCCTTGAAAACCGTGCCCAAGCTTGCCTCGATTTTCGTGCCTCAAGAATGCTTCTATACGGCCTGTACGGATCCGTACAGTATGGCCTGTCCCAGCAAATAACATTGCTGCAAATCAAAGCAAAAAAAGGCCTCCTTGGGATTTGCGCCCTAGCTTTCTTGGGAATCGTGCCCTTCTTGATGTTCACTTTCCTCTCTCAAGCAATCTCTCAACTTCTCCTTTCGTCTTCTCCGGTGTGTCTTTCTCACATCCCTAAGCATGTATATGTACTTTTCTTTTTTCCCAAGAAACCCTAACTTACATAACCAACTCAATCTAATGGCTATCATAAGTCTAATCTGAGGGCTCATATTTAATGCTCCTCATTAATACAAAATAAGTAATAAATGCTCATTAAATACTTTTTGGGTCCCACAACTTAAAAACACTTTAAGTTATAAAGTACATTCACTTTATAAAAGCACTTTATTTAAAAAGTCACTTTACAAATAAAACATTTAAGTTATAAAGTACATTCACTTTATAAAAGCACTTTATTTAAAAAGTCACTTTACAAATAAAACATGTCTAGGAATTATGACTTTATGTCCTCCCCATGACAAAACACAAAAACATGAATGAGGACATCCCTTGTTATATTTCAACATGATGTACTGAAACACATCCGGGAGTGCACGACTTGTCAGTAGAACAAGTCCGAGCAGACACACCCTCTGGGGTTACTTCAACCTCTACCCATTCAAGAACAAACATGGGAGAGCATTTCTATGGACTTCATTACAAGACTTTCTCGAGTGCAAGGCAGGAACTGTATATTTGTAGTGGTCGACAGGCTGACCAAATTTGCACACTTCTTTTCCATACCCACGGACTACAAGGCCATATAGGTCGCAGAGCTATTTTTCAGAGAGGTTTTCCGGTTGCACGGTTCACCCAGGTAGATAATCAGTGATAGAGATGGGCGCTTCATCAATGCGTTTTGGTAGGAGCTCTTCTGGTTGGTGGGCACAGAGCTAGCCATGAGTACCAACTACCACCCACATATCGATGGACATACATAGATTGTCAACAAATGGGTGGAGGGGTATCTGAGAAACTATGTGGGGGGGCAACAGTGCACATGGGTGAGATGGTTGCACATGGATGAGTATTGTTACAACAAAACTTACCATATGTCTATCAGGATGTTGCCATTTAGAGCATTGTATGGATACGATGCACCCTCTTTTGTGGAGACTGTGTTTGGGGATAGCAAGGTCCCAGGGGCCAAAGACTGGGTTGAGGAGAGTCAAAGGATTCTTCATGCAGTAAAGGAAAACTTACAGGCAACTCAGAACCAACAAAAGATCTATGCAGATAGGTAGAGGATAGAGCCCAGTTTCGAGGTAGGGGACTTGGTTTTTCTGCGTTTAGAGCCATACAGACAGTCCTCCTTGAAAAGGAGCGGGGCAAAGAAACTGAAGCCCAGATTCTATGGATCGTATAGAGTCATCAGGAGAGTAGGCTAGGTGGCATATGAGCTAGAGCTACCGGAGGGTAGCAAGATTCACAACGTATTTCACATTTCTTGCCTTAAAAAGGCAGTGGGGCAGTAGGTTAGCATTTCAAAGGAGTTGCCACCCTTGGATGAGGAGGGTCAGTTGGAGCTAGTACCGAAGGAGGTGCGCGAGCAGAGAGAGCGCAGATTGAGGAGCAGGGTCATCAGGGAGTGCTTGGTTAGATGGAGGGGACTTCGAGTGGAGGATGCCACATGGGAGGGAGAGCATATATTGCAACACCCAGGATTGATGTTGCTTGAGGACAAGCAATCTCGGGAAGGGAGGACTGTGATGTCCCGTTCCCAAGAGTAGGCCAACAAGGAGTGACTTAGTAGTCTATTTGTTCTCGTAGGGCACAAACAAGGAACACGAGGAGAAATAAGGGTGAATAAGTGGCCAAACGATGAATTAAGCCAAAAAGCATAGGAAAAGTCACTTAAGCTAAAGTCAACGAAGAAATAGAAGATAAAGGTGTTGAGGGGGAGACTTAATTAATTAATCACTCACCTTAGGNACATTCAGAAATTTCTATAAGCAGAAATACACATTGTTAAGCAAAATATGCAGCGGAAATGCACAATGGACAGCAACCCATAACTCACAGAAATTTAGGCAACTGCCAGGGAAAATCCCAATGTGGGGAAACCCAACAAGAGAGAGAAATCTTATTATTTTGCTTCAGGAAAGTTCAGAACAACATCAATAACACTTTTTCAGCCAAGAGAAATATCTCTTACAGCACAAAACTGTCCCCCACAAATCTGTCTTGAAAACCATGCCACAGTTCGTACAACTGTATGGATTTGTTGAAATTCGGCACCTTGAAATTCGTGCCACAATAGGCTGCTGTACCTTCTCTTTTGTACGACCGTCCTCCTTCAGAAAATTCTTCAAGGATGCCTTGAAAATCGTGCCCAAGCTTGCCTCGATTTTCGTGCCTCAAGAATGCTTCTATACGGCCTGTACGGATCCGTACAGTACGGCCTGTCCCAGCAAATAACATTGCTGCAAATCAAAGCAAAAAAAGGCCTCCTTGGGATTTGCGCCCTAGCTCTCTTGGGAATTGTGCCCTTCTTGATGTTCACTTTCCTCTCTCAAGCAATCTCTCAACTTCTCCTTTCGTCTTCTCCGGTGTGTCTTTCTCACATCCCTAAGCATGTATATGTACTTTTCTTTTTTCCCAAGAAACCCTAACTTACATAACCAACTCAATCTAATGGCTATCATAAGTCTAATCTGAGGGCTCATATTTAATGCTCCTCATTAATACAAAATAAGTAATAAATGCTCATTAAATACTTTTTGGGTCCCACAACTTAAAAACACTTTAAGTTATAAAGTACATTCACTTTATAAAAGCACTTTATTTAAAAAGTCACTTTACAAATAAAACATTTAAGTTATAAAGTACATTCACTTTATAAAAGCACTTTATTTAAAAAGTCACTTTACAAATAAAACATGTCTAGGAATTATGACTTTATGTCCTCCCCATGACAAAACACAAAAACATGAATGAGGACATCCCTTGTTATATTTCAACATGATGTACTGAAACACATCCGGGAGTGCACGACTTGTCAGTAGAACAAGTCCGAGCAGACACACCCTCTGGGGTTACTTCAACCTCTACCCATTCAAGAACAAACATGGGAGAGCATTTCTATGGACTTCATTACAAGACTTTCTCGAGTGCAAGGCAGGAACTGTATATTTGTAGTGGTCGACAGGCTGACCAAATTTGCACACTTCTTTTCCATACCCACGGACTACAAGGCCATATAGGTCGCAGAGCTATTTTTCAGAGAGGTTTTCCGGTTGCACGGTTCACCCAGGTAGATAATCAGTGATAGAGATGGGCGCTTCATCAATGCGTTTTGGTAGGAGCTCTTCTGGTTGGTGGGCACAGAGCTAGCCATGAGTACCAACTACCACCCACATATCGATGGACATACATAGATTGTCAACAAATGGGTGGAGGGGTATCTGAGAAACTATGTGGGGGGGCAACAGTGCACATGGGTGAGATGGTTGCACATGGATGAGTATTGTTACAACAAAACTTACCATATGTCTATCAGGATGTTGCCATTTAGAGCATTGTATGGATACGATGCACCCTCTTTTGTGGAGACTGTGTTTGGGGATAGCAAGGTCCCAGGGGCCAAAGACTGGGTTGAGGAGAGTCAAAGGATTCTTCATGCAGTAAAGGAAAACTTACAGGCAACTCAGAACCAACAAAAGATCTATGCAGATAGGTAGAGGATAGAGCCCAGTTTCGAGGTAGGGGACTTGGTTTTTCTGCGTTTAGAGCCATACAGACAGTCCTCCTTGAAAAGGAGCGGGGCAAAGAAACTGAAGCCCAGATTCTATGGATCGTATAGAGTCATCAGGAGAGTAGGCTAGGTGGCATATGAGCTAGAGCTACCGGAGGGTAGCAAGATTCACAACGTATTTCACATTTCTTGCCTTAAAAAGGCAGTGGGGCAGTAGGTTAGCATTTCAAAGGAGTTGCCACCCTTGGATGAGGAGGGTCAGTTGGAGCTAGTACCGAAGGAGGTGCGCGAGCAGAGAGAGCGCAGATTGAGGAGCAGGGTCATCAGGGAGTGCTTGGTTAGATGGAGGGGACTTCGAGTGGAGGATGCCACATGGGAGGGAGAGCATATATTGCAACACCCAGGATTGATGTTGCTTGAGGACAAGCAATCTCGGGAAGGGAGGACTGTGATGTCCCGTTCCCAAGAGTAGGCCAACAAGGAGTGACTTAGTAGTCTATTTGTTCTCGTAGGGCACAAACAAGGAACACGAGGAGAAATAAGGGTGAATAAGTGGCCAAACGATGAATTAAGCCAAAAAGCATAGGAAAAGTCACTTAAGCTAAAGTCAACGAAGAAATAGAAGATAAAGGTGTTGAGGGGGAGACTTAATTAATTAATCACTCACCTTAGGAGGAAAAACGCCTATCTTAAGTGATGTCAATGAAGATTTAGAACGGGAAAGGTATAAAACGAGGAATTCAACCTAATTCCTCATTATGTTATGATTTGATGTTGAGAAGAGTTCCAGGGGAGGAAATCAACCTCTTTGTTGTTTTGTGGATTTCTGGAGGAAACCACCACCTAGATTGGTTTCAGTGTTGGAAGACACACCCTAGCCTATCGGAGATACCATCCAGGTATTTCATTGTGCCAGTTCAGGAGTATTCAGATCTAGTGCAGTGATTGCGCAACGCAACCAGTGAGGGCACAAGGGTTAGAGAGGGTTTTTGCGTAGCTGCACGAGACCGGGGCTTATGTCACCGATTCCTTCCGACCCAGTTGAGGATCAGCCGGGGTGCTTCTTTTGAGCCACCAGTGATCAGATTCTGACGGTGGAATCTACCAGGGTGCATCAGCCAGCTAGAAAGTGCGCATCTCTTGAGGAGGGATGTTTGGGGTTCCAGGAGGCTTTCCGGATTAGATCAGAGGAAACCCTTCCGACCCATTACAAAAGAGGCCAGGGCACACATTTTGAGACAGATATCATTGGATTCCATCGGTGGAATCACTAGGGCGCACTCACAGAGCCTAGGAGGTACGCAACCCCACAGGGGATGACATCTGGAGCTTCAGGGGTTAGATCTTCAGTCCATAAGTTATCAGGAGGTGCCTAGGGACTAGGGCGCTTAGTTTGGGACAGTTTTCAAGCGAATTTGTCGAGTATAGTCACCAGGGCGAGTTTTCCAGCATTTGCAGCAGTTGCCTGAAGTTTTCGAAACTGCATTTTGGTGATCTATCCGTGCTTGTGCAGATGTATCCATATCTTCTGTTCACGAGTATTTTATATTCATCGCATTGTATTCCAGTGACGATCCGTGAGATCTACTTGATAATTATTTCTCTGCTTTCTGCATTCTAGTTGTATTTTCTGCTTTTTCCATATAATACATGCTATTGAGATTGTGTTGATTCATTACTAAGCATGTGTCATGTATATGTCCAAAACTTATTTGTATGACACACAAATGCGAAAATCACCAAGCATGTTAAACAATTAATTAAAACGCATCCAGAAACCCTAGAGTATTAGATTCGAGAGTCAGAGCACTAGATCAACAGTAGATATCCAGATCTGTCGCATTTGGGATATTTCACATCACTCCCTCTCATGAGGGAAAATCCTTCTGGACCACACCAAGCTTGTCTCTGAAGTATTCGAACTTCACTCTCGACAGAGGCTTAGTCAACACGTCTGCTACCTGCTCATCGGTAGGAACATACTGGAGCTTTACTGCTCCCTTCTCTATCGTCTCTCAAATATAATGGTACTTGATCTCGATATGCTTGGACTTGTCATGACACTCTGGGTTCACTGACAACTTTATGCAATCTAGTTGTCATAAAAGATACATGTTTCCTCCAGCGCGAGATCAAACATTTCTGCAATCAACTTCCGAAGCCACATTGCTTCGCCACAAGCTAACCATGTTGCCACATACTCTGCCTCTGCAAAATTGAGTGCCATACAGGTCTACTTCTCAATGAGCCACGAGATCATAGCTGATCCCATACTAAAGTAACACCCGAATGTACCTTTTTGGTTTGTGACATTGCCTGCCCAATCTGAATCTGTGTAGCCCTGCAATCTTATTTCACGATCTGAGATATATATGAGTCCATAATCGATTGTAACCTTTAGGTATCTCATCACATGTTTTGCCATAATCATGTGAACATGTCTTTCACCACAAAACATATATCTATCCTCATGTTCTTCAAATATGTCAACGAACCAAATTTTCACATCACATTGTACCCAACTGGTACACTTGCTCAACTGCAACTCAATCGGCACAATCATGTGCTGACTCTATTTCTTTCTGCAAAGCACTATCTATCTCACTACCCGAGAGTATGTCCTCTACTCTCTTTGCAACTGTTCCTACTGGGACTGGGACTGGGACTTTGCACCTGTAGCTGCTCTTTCTGAAGCTGAGAATGACTGCTCCATTCTTACTGTAGCTGTTGAACTCTGAGAGTAGCTCCTCTACTCTATCACGACGACAACTTCATCTGAAACTGAGAGTGGCTCAATAACTGACACTGAAGGTAGCTTATTTTCTTTCTTTGGATGTAACTCAATCTTCTACTGTAGTCATGTATCAATGGCCCGACTCATGTACTGCACCAACTGGCACTGGAGGTAACTCAATCTCAGATACATGGATTGTCACACCTGCTCGCTTTGAATCTCATACTGTATTGACCTCTTTTAATGAATCATGGTTGTTTTTATAGTTGATCTAACTAGCTGTATTCACAAGCATTGGAACTATTTCTTTGATTTTTGGTGTTTATCCATCCTGGAGGTGTACTGTTCTCTGCATGAGAAAACTGGCTCCCTCTGAGCCTTGAGTTCCTCTTAGTCTATAATATCCTCAGAGTCTCTGCAAGATATACTTGGTGTTGTTTTACCAAGTCTTAATATGAAAAACTGAGTCAGACTTCAAACGAATTTTGCTTCTTGTCAAGGTGGCCTCACTGTGCACTGACCAAGTCTTCTCATCGGGAAACTGCAGGACACTGTGAGCCATACATGATGCTGATGCATGATACTGATGAGCTCCCTACCATGGACATTTAAATTTTAATGTGCTCATTTCACCATAGACAATATTACATTATTGTCACCCAGCCATAGGCACACATGCCACCCTTGAGCACATAAATTATTTCTTGATTTTAAATGAGACTTTGTTGGATACCCGTACCAGGGATAATGATCCAACAAGCTAAGATAAAAATGCATAAACTCTAATGTTATAAAACTTAAAAACTGAAATCAATTATGAAAGGTGCATACCTGGAGCATGCATTGTCATATTGTTTGCTTGATCTGTATGATGTCTGGATGGATAATGATACTTCTTCACAATTTGCACTTGGCCCTCATGATAGAAAAATTCTCTAGCTCTTTTACTACTTGAAGTTTAATGTGGGAAGAAATGAGATACTGCTATTAATATCACTTGATATGGATCAAGTGCTTCGGAAGCACTAAGTCCTATATCATTGAAGATATAGTTCGTTTGAATCATCTTCTTTTGTTATTTTTCGATCAGGTTCATCTTCTTCTGTGAAATGAGCATGATGTCTTTTAAACTTCCTGTTTCTATTCTGGTCTTTTGCTTGGGGACAATTTCTTGCAATATGTCCGATCTTCTGGCAAATGAAGCATATGAAGCTTGAGAGATCTTTATGAGAATCTTGTCCTTTATGAGGATTCTGAAACCTTTTGTGAGAGTCAACATCTTTCTTGTTCTTTCCTTTTCTTGCATGAGCTGTTAGCGCTTGATCTTCATTGCTTTCTATCTTTTCCTTTCTTGCCTCTAATATGGCTTCTTCTATAGTACAATCTTCCCACAATTTGCTAAATTTAGTTAACTTCCTTCTAGAGCAGATTCCTTGGATGGAGGATTCCCAAGAATTTGGGAGACCATTCAATGTGGTCATTGTTAACTCAGCTTCTTCAACTGAGTCACCAATAGCTTCAAGATGTTCTTTAATCTGGCACACTCTTGTGAAGTAATATTGTAGGGTTTTTGAATTTTGCATCTTCACATTCTTGAGTTGTGTCCTCAAGGTCATTTTTCGATTGATGTTCTTGCCCTCAAATAGGCGGGATAAGGCATCCATCATTTGCTTTGGGGTTTTTAATGCCGAAACATGAGGAATCAAGTGGTTCTTGATGGAGTTGGCAATGATCCTCTTTGCTTTAGTCAGATCCTTCTTATATTTGGCTTTGGCCTCATCTCCCTCTAGCTCTTCAATGTCTTTTTGAACAAAACTTACAAGGTCATTCTCTTCTAGAATGAGCATTACTCTGTACTTCCATGCTAAGGAGTCAAGCTTTTCGTCAAGCTTGGTACTGGTAGTCATCTTGCCTGGAACAAGTAGAAATAACAAATAACTTTTCAAGATAAGGATCTTAGACCTTATCAGAGAGATTGCTGAGTCAAGGATGAATTCTGTCACAAAATCTGCAGCAACTGCAACTAGAACTAGGGTTTATGAGGAAACCCTAATTTTCCAAAGTTTCTGAGGGATATATGCGCCCTCTGAAGGCGAGTTCCCCAGTGGTCACCTTCTAGGGTTTATGCAGTTCCAACACTTGCAGCACCAGTTGCAGTTTACAAAAGTTTGTCAAATTGAGAATCTAATCACAGGGAGAGGTGCGCTAGGGTTAGGGGAGTCTTCCTATGCTCTTAGCTTCTCCAACGAGTTCTTTTGTGCTATGAAAATGCCTTCTTTCAGGCCCGCTCTGATACCATGTTGATTTTCTGTCTTAAGCAGTTAATTAGATTAGTGTTCTTATAAACCATTAGTACAATAACTGCATATAACGGATCACTGAAAGAATAACATTCACAACATACACAGGGAAAACCCCCTAGGGGGAAAAACCCAACAAACTTCCCCAATATAGATTCACCAACCAAGAACAATGCCTCTCTCCAAGAGAGAACTAACAAAGCAAAAGATCCTCCTCAAACCCTCGAGTAGGGTAGAGTAGCGCACCACTTAACCAAGATTTATCCAAGAGATAGACCAAGAACCTTCACAACGTCACCTCCTAGCTGCAATAGCTTCTCCCTCTATGCACTTCTTCTTTAGCCACAGAACTTGTGTTGTAAGAGTGTGCAAATGAGGCGCTAACCTCCCTTATAAATTGTAGTTTGGCCTGCCTAAATTAGGTCTGGGCCGATCTGTCACTTTATCCTTTTAATTTACATTTTACTTGTCAATGCACAATAGGGACGACTTTTACAAAGGCACAATAGGGCCGTCTTAACAAATATAATACAATAATATTCTTTTAGGGTTTGTCTTGGTCAAATACAATAAGGATATCTTCCGAAGCTACTCAAACTTCAACGCACACTAGGGAAGAGGAATCTATCTCTAGTTGAGGCACTCGCTTGTTAAGTGAAAACACACAACAATGACTAATGACTTGTCCAACTATAGTATAAAAGTAGAAAATCTCTAAAAAATAGGAAATGATGCCGAATGAAAAGGAATGATAGGGAGAACATATTCAGAACAATAAAATAACACTTCCTCTTTTCAAGGAATGTGTTCTCCGTCACACCAAGTCTGCCTCTCAACAACTTGATCTTCTCCTTTTCTAGGGGCTTTGTCATAACATCAACCACTTATGAATATGAAGGAATATACTCAAGGATCACTACCTTCCTCTATACCATGTCTTTCAGGAAATGATATCTGATCTCAATATGCTTGGATATGTCATGGAAAACTAGATTCTTGAGAGTTCAATGCAACTCTGATTGTCACAATAAATGATAGTGGGCTCCAACATAACACTAGTCAACTCTACTATCAATTTGCGAAGCCAAATTGATTCAAAAAATAACATATGAAGCTGCAATTTTCTTTACTTCTGCTGAGCCTAGGGAGACTATTGTGTGTTTCTTGCTAAACAAAAAAATCATACTCGTACCCAAGTTGAAACAACAATCGGAGGTAGTGGGTTCAGGAGGCTTCTGCTAAAGAGAAGGTAAACGTAACATTCATGTTCAAGAGGCTTCCACTGAGGATGGCCCATGTGGTTTGTCTCAATAGATTTCAGGTTTAGGGGGGAATGCTGTTATAGGGATTGCTGAAATTCCTTGGACAGAGCCTCCCGCTGCTCCTTGTTGAAATAATGTAACTACAAAGTGTATTCTAATTATTATTGTGGAATTATTCATTAGATCAATCCCCATTGTGGATTGATCATGTTGGCTATTGTAAAAGACCAAATCCCCTTTTGCGGATTGGTCAAAACATAATTGTAATAGGCAGAATAAGAAGTCGGCCCCATAATATATTAAAGAGGNGAATTAAGCCAAAAAGCATAGGAAAAGTCACTTAAGCTAAAGTCAACGAAGAAATAGAAGATAAAGGTGTTGAGGGGGAGACTTAATTAATTAATCACTCACCTTAGGAGGAAAAACGCCTATCTTAAGTGATGTCAATGAAGATTTAGAACGGGAAAGGTATAAAACGAGGAATTCAACCTAATTCCTCATTATGTTATGATTTGATGTTGAGAAGAGTTCCAGGGGAGGAAATCAACCTCTTTGTTGTTTTGTGGATTTCTGGAGGAAACCACCACCTAGATTGGTTTCAGTGTTGGAAGACACACCCTAGCCTATTGGAGATACCATCCAGGTATTTCATTGTGCCAGTTCAGGAGTATTCAGATCTAGTGCAGTGATTGCGCAATGCAGCCAGTGAGGGCACAAGGGTTAGAGAGGGTTTTTGCGTAGCTGCACGAGACCGGGGCTTATGTCACCGATTCCTTCCGACCCAGTTGAGGATCAGCCAGGGTGCTTCTTTTGAGCCACCAGTGATCAGATTCTGACGGTGGAATCTACCAGGGCGCATCAGCCAGCTAGAAAGTGCGCATCTCTTGAGGAGGGATGTTTGGGGTTCCAGGAGGCTTTCCGGATTAGATCAGAGGAAACCCTTTCGACCCATTACAAAAGAGGCCAGGGCACACATTTTGAGACAGATATCATTGGATTCCATCGGTGGAATCACTAGGGCGCACTCACAGAGCCTAGGAGGTATGCAACCCCACAGGGGATGACATCTGGAGCTTCAGGGGTTAGATCTTCAGTCCATAAGTTATCAGGAGGTGCCTAGGGACTAGGGCGCTCAGTTTGGGACAGTTTTCAGGCGAATTTGTCGAGTATAGTCACCAGGGCGAGTTTTCCAGCATTTGCAGCAGTTGCCTGAAGTTTTCGAAACTGCATTTTGGTGATCTATCCGTGCTTGTGCAGATGTATCCATATCTTCTGTTCACGAGTATTTTATATTCATCGCATTGTATTCCAGTGACGATCCGTGAGATCTACTTGATAATTATTTCTCTGCTTTCTGCATTCTAGTTGTATTTTCTGCTTTTTCCATATAATACATGCTATTGAGATTGTGTTGATTCATTACTAAGCATGTGTCATGTATATGTCCAAAACTTATTTGTATGACACACAAATGCGAAAATCACCAAGCATGTTAAACAATTAATTAAAACGCATCCAGAAACCCTAGAGTATTAGATTCGAGAGTCAGAGCACTAGATCAACAGTAGATATCCAGATCTGTCGCATTTGGGATATTTCACATCACTCCCTCTCATGAGGGAAAATCCTTCTGGACCACACCAAGCTTGTCTCTGAAGTATTCGAACTTCACTCTCGACAGAGGCTTAGTCAACACGTCTGCTACCTGCTCATCGGTAGGAACATACTGGAGCTTTACTGCTCCCTTCTCTATCGTCTCTCAAATATAATGGTACTTGATCTCGATATGCTTGGACTTGTCATGACACTCTGGGTTCACTGACAACTTTATGCAATCTAGTTGTCATAAAAGATACATGTTTCCTCCAGCGCGAGATCAAACATTTCTGCAATCAACTTCCGAAGCCACATTGCTTCGCCACAAGCTAACCATGTTGCCACATACTCTGCCTCTGCAAAATTGAGTGCCATACAGGTCTACTTCTCAATGAGCCACGAGATCATAGCTGATCCCATACTAAAGTAACACCCGAATGTACCTTTTTGGTTTGTGACATTGCCTGCCCAATCTGAATCTGTGTAGCCCTGCAATCTTATTTCACGATCTGAGATATATATGAGTCCATAATCGATTGTAACCTTTAGGTATCTCATCACATGTTTTGCCATAATCATGTGAACATGTCTTTCACCACAAAACATATATCTATCCTCATGTTCTTCAAATATGTCAACGAACCAAATTTTCACATCACATTGTACCCAACTGGTACACTTGCTCAACTGCAACTCAATCGGCACAATCATGTGCTGACTCTATTTCTTTCTGCAAAGCACTATCTATCTCACTACCCGAGAGTATGTCCTCTACTCTCTTTGCAACTGTTCCTACTGGGACTGGGACTGGGACTTTGCACCTGTAGCTGCTCTTTCTGAAGCTGAGAATGACTGCTCCATTCTTACTGTAGCTGTTGAACTCTGAGAGTAGCTCCTCTACTCTATCACGACGACAACTTCATCTGAAACTGAGAGTGGCTCAATAACTGACACTGAAGGTAGCTTATTTTCTTTCTTTGGATGTAACTCAATCTTCTACTGTAGTCATGTATCAATGGCCCGACTCATGTACTGCACCAACTGGCACTGGAGGTAACTCAATCTCAGATACATGGATTGTCACACCTGCTCGCTTTGAATCTCATACTGTATTGACCTCTTTTAATGAATCATGGTTGTTTTTATAGTTGATCTAACTAGCTGTATTCACAAGCATTGGAACTATTTCTTTGATTTTTGGTGTTTATCCATCCTGGAGGTGTACTGTTCTCTGCATGAGAAAACTGGCTCCCTCTGAGCCTTGAGTTCCTCTTAGTCTATAATATCCTCAGAGTCTCTGCAAGATATACTTGGTGTTGTTTTACCAAGTCTTAATATGAAAAACTGAGTCAGACTTCAAACGAATTTTGCTTCTTGTCAAGGTGGCCTCACTGTGCACTGACCAAGTCTTCTCATCGGGAAACTGCAGGACACTGTGAGCCATACATGATGCTGATGCATGATACTGATGAGCTCCCTACCATGGACATTTAAATTTTAATGTGCTCATTTCACCATAGACAATATTACATTATTGTCACCCAGCCATAGGCACACATGCCACCCTTGAGCACATAAATTATTTCTTGATTTTAAATGAGACTTTGTTGGATACCCGTACCAGGGATAATGATCCAACAAGCTAAGATAAAAATGCATAAACTCTAATGTTATAAAACTTAAAAACTGAAATCAATTATGAAAGGTGCATACCTGGAGCATGCATTGTCATATTGTTTGCTTGATCTGTATGATGTCTGGATGGATAATGATACTTCTTCACAATTTGCACTTGGCCCTCATGATAGAAAAATTCTCTAGCTCTTTTACTACTTGAAGTTTAATGTGGGAAGAAATGAGATACTGCTATTAATATCACTTGATATGGATCAAGTGCTTCGGAAGCACTAAGTCCTATATCATTGAAGATATAGTTCGTTTGAATCATCTTCTTTTGTTATTTTTCGATCAGGTTCATCTTCTTCTGTGAAATGAGCATGATGTCTTTTAAACTTCCTGTTTCTATTCTGGTCTTTTGCTTGGGGACAATTTCTTGCAATATGTCCGATCTTCTGGCAAATGAAGCATATGAAGCTTGAGAGATCTTTATGAGAATCTTGTCCTTTATGAGGATTCTGAAACCTTTTGTGAGAGTCAACATCTTTCTTGTTCTTTCCTTTTCTTGCATGAGCTGTTAGCGCTTGATCTTCATTGCTTTCTATCTTTTCCTTTCTTGCCTCTAATATGGCTTCTTCTATAGTACAATCTTCCCACAATTTGCTAAATTTAGTTAACTTCCTTCTAGAGCAGATTCCTTGGATGGAGGATTCCCAAGAATTTGGGAGACCATTCAATGTGGTCATTGTTAACTCAGCTTCTTCAACTGAGTCACCAATAGCTTCAAGATGTTCTTTAATCTGGCACACTCTTGTGAAGTAATATTGTAGGGTTTTTGAATTTTGCATCTTCACATTCTTGAGTTGTGTCCTCAAGGTCATTTTTCGATTGATGTTCTTGCCCTCAAATAGGCGGGATAAGGCATCCATCATTTGCTTTGGGGTTTTTAATGCCGAAACATGAGGAATCAAGTGGTTCTTGATGGAGTTGGCAATGATCCTCTTTGCTTTAGTCAGATCCTTCTTATATTTGGCTTTGGCCTCATCTCCCTCTAGCTCTTCAATGTCTTTTTGAACAAAACTTACAAGGTCATTCTCTTCTAGAATGAGCATTACTCTGTACTTCCATGCTAAGGAGTCAAGCTTTTCGTCAAGCTTGGTACTGGTAGTCATCTTGCCTGGAACAAGTAGAAATAACAAATAACTTTTCAAGATAAGGATCTTAGACCTTATCAGAGAGATTGCTGAGTCAAGGATGAATTCTGTCACAAAATCTGCAGCAACTGCAACTAGAACTAGGGTTTATGAGGAAACCCTAATTTTCCAAAGTTTCTGAGGGATATATGCGCCCTCTGAAGGCGAGTTCCCCAGTGGTCACCTTCTAGGGTTTATGCAGTTCCAACACTTGCAGCACCAGTTGCAGTTTACAAAAGTTTGTCAAATTGAGAATCTAATCACAGGGAGAGGTGCGCTAGGGTTAGGGGAGTCTTCCTATGCTCTTAGCTTCTCCAACGAGTTCTTTTGTGCTATGAAAATGCCTTCTTTCAGGCCCGCTCTGATACCATGTTGATTTTCTGTCTTAAGCAGTTAATTAGATTAGTGTTCTTATAAACCATTAGTACAATAACTGCATATAACGGATCACTGAAAGAATAACATTCACAACATACACAGGGAAAACCCCCTAGGGGGAAAAACCCAACAAACTTCCCCAATATAGATTCACCAACCAAGAACAATGCCTCTCTCCAAGAGAGAACTAACAAAGCAAAAGATCCTCCTCAAACCCTCGAGTAGGGTAGAGTAGCGCACCACTTAACCAAGATTTATCCAAGAGATAGACCAAGAACCTTCACAACGTCACCTCCTAGCTGCAATAGCTTCTCCCTCTATGCACTTCTTCTTTAGCCACAGAACTTGTGTTGTAAGAGTGTGCAAATGAGGCGCTAACCTCCCTTATAAATTGTAGTTTGGCCTGCCTAAATTAGGTCTGGGCCGATCTGTCACTTTATCCTTTTAATTTACATTTTACTTGTCAATGCACAATAGGGACGACTTTTACAAAGGCACAATAGGGCCGTCTTAACAAATATAATACAATAATATTCTTTTAGGGTTTGTCTTGGTCAAATACAATAAGGATATCTTCCGAAGCTACTCAAACTTCAACGCACACTAGGGAAGAGGAATCTATCTCTAGTTGAGGCACTCGCTTGTTAAGTGAAAACACACAACAATGACTAATGACTTGTCCAACTATAGTATAAAAGTAGAAAATCTCTAAAAAATAGGAAATGATGCCGAATGAAAAGGAATGATAGGGAGAACATATTCAGAACAATAAAATAACACTTCCTCTTTTCAAGGAATGTGTTCTCCGTCACACCAAGTCTGCCTCTCAACAACTTGATCTTCTCCTTTTCTAGGGGCTTTGTCATAACATCAACCACTTATGAATATGAAGGAATATACTCAAGGATCACTACCTTCCTCTATACCATGTCTTTCAGGAAATGATATCTGATCTCAATATGCTTGGATATGTCATGGAAAACTAGATTCTTGAGAGTTCAATGCAACTCTGATTGTCACAATAAATGATAGTGGGCTCCAACATAACACTAGTCAACTCTACTATCAATTTGCGAAGCCAAATTGATTCAAAAAATAACATATGAAGCTGCAATTTTCTTTACTTCTGCTGAGCCTAGGGAGACTATTGTGTGTTTCTTGCTAAACAAAAAAATCATACTCGTACCCAAGTTGAAACAACAATCGGAGGTAGTGGGTTCAGGAGGCTTCTGCTAAAGAGAAGGTAAACGTAACATTCATGTTCAAGAGGCTTCCACTGAGGATGGCCCATGTGGTTTGTCTCAATAGATTTCAGGTTTAGGGGGGAATGCTGTTATAGGGATTGCTGAAATTCCTTGGACAGAGCCTCCCGCTGCTCCTTGTTGAAATAATGTAACTACAAAGTGTATTCTAATTATTATTGTGGAATTATTCATTAGATCAATCCCCATTGTGGATTGATCATGTTGGCTATTGTAAAAGACCAAATCCCCTTTTGCGGATTGGTCAAAACATAATTGTAATAGGCAGAATAAGAAGTCGGCCCCATAATATATTAAAGAGGNTATTGTGTGTTTCTTGCTAAACGAAAAAATCATACCCGTACGCAAGTTGAAACAACAATCAGAGGTAGTGGGTTCAGGAGGCTTTTGCTCAAGAGAAGGTAAGCGTAATGTTCATGTTCAAGAGGCTTCCACTGAGGATGGCCTGTGTGGTTTGTCTCAATAGATTTCAGGTTTAGGGGGGAATGCTGTTATAGGGATTGCTGAAGTTCCTTGGTCGGAGCCTCCCGCTGCTCCTTTGATGTCAACCCATGGTTCTCCTTCTAGTGTCTAGCGTCGTTCCTTTTCTGAGGTGCTTTTCTTGGTGGGTGCACCCCCCTCCGCCACACACACACCAAGGAGATACTTGCACACAACTCTTTTGTAGTGCTTGAGTAGGGACTTGACCTGAGTTGCCCATGAAACTACAAGTCTTAGCCTAGAATGTTATGGGAGCATCGGGGGATGACAGATGGGCCATTGCCACACGCACCATGGGTAGTCTTTGTTTTTATGTGCTCCTCCTTTAGGAAGCAAAAGTTATTTGGTTAAAGTTGCATTTACTCATGAACAATTGACTTAACAAGCATGTTGCTACAAATCACGAGGATAAAGGGGGAGCTATTTGCACTATTGCTTTGTGGTTAGTTCTGCATATTCTTGATAGAGGAGTGGACCCCATGTCTTGCTGCTAGATGATTGTGATGTTATCAGGGAGGGTGTAGGGTTTATGTTCGATTTATGCTCCCAACTACACACGTGTGGCATTGGTTGGCATAATATCTTCCATTCGCTAAGTGGGTCAATGGGGTAGGCTTTAAATATGGTTGAATGGGTGGTGACTGTGTTGGAGGACGTGATAGAGGGATCTATAGTGATGAGTGTCAAGCATGGATTGATTTTACAAGACTGTCGGGTGTCTCAGATATTGTTTGGGGTCAGACGAATCTTGCACAAGCAGGGTGGTACATATGGTCTAATCGACATTGTGATATTCCCACATATAGGCTAGGTTGGATAGGTTTTATGCAAATTTGCATGTCACCACTTTCTCTTCTCTTAGCAAATGTTTAGTGCACATTGACTTGACTAGTACTAGGTCTCATCACTTCCCCATCTCTACTTGGATGCACATTGGTAGTGACTGTCCCTATGAAGCTCAATCTTCCTTCAAGATCAATGTCTCTTTGCTTGAATCTGCCAATTGTAGGGCTACAATTGCACGACTTTGTTTTTTGGTTTTCACCCCCATGGGGAGAGGGGTTGGATGTATTGGTGGGAGATAGCGATTCTCCGCATAGCTAAGTTCTTTTGGTATTGGGGAAGGATGGTTGCATGACATAGGAAGGGTCATGGAATCCAAGTCCATAATCATCTTCAGGTTGCACGACAACAATTGGAGTTGGATCCCTTTAATGAGTTGTGTCGGTAAGAGGTCAGAGAGATGGAATTGTAGATATAGGGGTTTGAAGAGTATAAGGATCAAGGGGTGTATGCACTCACTGGGTAAGAGCAATATGGCTATCAGATTTTATTTTCACAGTTTAAAACACACATAAATATGAGTGGATCCTCACCTTATGAGACCTTAATGGCACCCTTACACAAAAGATGAGGTGGAGATCCGACAGATCTTTGAAGATCATTTTCAAGGAATTTTCACTTTTGTAGGTTTTGACTCTGGCTACCTAATTTTATTTTTAGCATTTAAAACACAAACACAAATCTGAGTCGATCCTTGCCTTACAAGACCTGAGTGGCGCCCTTCCATAGAAGATGTGGAGGAGATCCAACAAATTTTTGAAGATCATTTTCAGGGTGTTTTCACAATTGTAGGTTATGACCCTTTACGGGAGGTTGCCTTGGAGCTTGTTTGTCAGGTTGTTCCCCAATGATTTGAGGCCCTTGAGAGGAGCTTTATCTCTAAAGAGCTTATGTTGGATGAATTGGAGATGGCCATGAAGGACCTCAAGAACGATAAAGCCCTTGTTCTTGATGGATTCCTGATCGAATTTTATAAACATGTGGTTTGTGTTGTGCCTTGCTTATTTGAAGACGTGCCAGGAAGCTATCAAGGGGGGTGGTTATGGGGGAGTTGGTTAATGTTGGGATCATCAAACTCATTCCTAAAGGTGTTAGACGGGATTTGGTGGGTGGATGGTGGCCCATTACCCTATTGAATGTCTCCTATAAAATAGTTGCCAAGGCCCCTTTCCAGGTGGATCTAGTTGTTGGTGGCTAGGATTGCTCACAAAGAACAGATAGGTTTAATAAACGATAGATCTATTCTAGATAATCTTGTCACTTACTAGGAAGGCCTTGAGTGGACTTGGAAGTTTGGGCAAAAGGTTCTCATTTTAAATATTGATTTTTATAATGTTTATGATAGATTTGAATGGGATTTCATCCTCAACATGTTGGATTAGTTGGGATTCGGCTTTGTGTATCATCGATCTGTAGCAACACTCCTCTTGCGGGTTTCTGCATGTGTCAGTGCGAACGATGTGCTTTTGGCGCATATTGTGTTGCAACGCTCCATTCAATAGGGGTGTCTGTTGGCACCATATCTTTATATCATTGTAGTTATGCTCTTGGATACTTGTTAGACACAACATGGATGCAGGGTCAAATTAAAGGTATCTACTTGCTTGATGGTAATCAAATTCTTAATGTCCACTTTGTAGATGACTTAGCTCTAACCCTTGAATTGACCCAACATTTTGTGGAGGGCACGATGTTATGTTTGGATTCTTTTGCAGAAGCTGCTGGGGCAGTGGTTAGTGAGAAAACATATCCTTTTCTTATTGGGCAGGAGGATTCCTTCTACTGGTTCAATCCAAAGTGGAAGTGTATTACTAGGGTGATTATTAGGTATTTGGGCATCCCCTTTGGCATATAGGTTTCTTTTGTGGATCAGAGGTGCATCGTGGGCAAATTTGAAAAAAAACTTCTGGCTTGGTCTCCTCTTGACTCACCACTTTTGGGGTGCATTATAGTTGTAGATAGTATTTTAGCAGTGGGCATTTGTATTATTCCTCATGCCTCTTTCCTTCCAAATCGATGTATAAAGGTTTGGAATGTGTGCTCTAGAGTTTTCTTTGGGGAAAACAAGGTTGGGCAACGTGGCTGTCTTTGGTGGCTTCTATTGTACCCCATGCTTAAGGGGGTTTGGGCCTTACTGATGTCAAAGCCCAAGGGGTGGCCCGTGTAGGAAAATGGGTGATATGGGCATTGGAAGGGGATGCTCCCTGGTGGGTCTAAGGGGTGTGGTGTTCACAGGCAAATGGGTGATATGGGCACTAGAAAGGGATGCTCCTTGGCAGGTCTTAGTGCGTAACCAAATTCAATAGGTTCATCATACTGGAGGGATTAAAGGCCCTTTTCAACTTTGTGACATTATTGGTAATGCGAAGGCCTTTGTGATTCCAGGTTCAATTCCTTTTAAGAGGCTGTGGGTGGCTTGGTAGCCAGTCTCTAGGTTTCTTAATTGGCAGTTTGAGGATCCTTAGGATGCTTGGGATCTAGCCTCCTGATCAATTTGGACATTTCAATTGTCTAGGGTTATCTTGGGGTCTCTCTAAGGTATGAGAGTAAAAGGTTTCCTCAGAAAGGCCTATCTTTTTGAAACGACTCGTGGGATTCAAACACTCAGCAATGACACACATGGGGGACTCTTAACTGTGCTCAAAAGCTTTTTGTTGTGGACAAGGCTACTCTTGAGAGCCTTTCTCATATGATTCTAGAACACTGTTTATATAAAATTTAGATGCAAGGGGAAGTTCCTATTTGGAGGCATTGGGGATGGCGAAGTGGGAAACCTGTTTATATTTATGAGATGGAGGACATTTATGCATTGATGCGTACCTCCTCTAACATAGGGCTCCACTTAAACAAAAGGTGGGGCTGGGAGATCCAGTGGAGAGATGGTTGCGGCAGTGTCAATTCATTTGGAAGGTTTGTGCCTCCTTGAAACATAAAGTTTGGGTTTGGTTATTAGTTCATCATGGATTTTCTGTCAAGAGCAGGTTGTATAAAGTTGGCATTACTAGCTCAAGTTTATAGTGTGCGGTATGAGGAGAAAGTATAGCATGTTTTTTGGAAACGCCAATCTGATAGAGTTTTTTGGTCATGGTTTCATGCTGAATTTCAGTCTTTATTTGTAGCTTTAGTCTCTTGGAAGGGGCCCCTCCTACTGTTGAGATATTTTGGTTAATCTTTATTTGTGGCCACGTGCCAACCCATTTTGTGGATTGTTGAGGCTCTTAATGAGCTGACCTGTGGGTAGTAGTGGGTAGTTACACCATTATTACACTTCATTATTTTATTGTAATTTAGGGTAAGGTTAGCCCAGCCCCTCTTTGGGGCTAGTGTCTTAACCCTAGTACGAGTGGTATATACTATAAATATACCACATCCCACATTTGTACAATCATCACATTCAAGTGTGTTTAATTAGTCTTTGCCTAAGGTTAGTAGTTACCTACATCAATTCGCTCTACTTGTGTTGTGCTGTCTTGAAGTTTTTTTGTGGCGTTACTATTTTCAACTTGTTTATTGGATTAGGGTTTGTTGGAAAATTCATTGCAGATTCTCTACCTCATGATTTCTAACATGGTATTAGAGCTAGTGTGGATTTTTCTTTCTCTATCCAACACTCTTTAATTTTTCAGATCTGAAATCAGGGTTTCAGTTATGTTTCAAGGGTGGTACATGTAAAATTTTTGGTCTAGGGCAATTTAATTCAAAATTGAAATTTTACCTCTTACTAGAGGGTTCTGGGATCTAGTCCCTGTGAACTCAGCCTTAGGACAATATTTCATCTCATTTCAACCCAACACACTAGGCAGCCCATGAGAAAAGATACCAAAAACATATGCCAACAAGTTCGAGCCCTTAGGGGACACTTTTCAAAGCATAAACAAGATCTAAAATCGCTTTAATTACAGCAGATTTACAACAGTAAATCTGCTCTATTATCTTGAAGATATATGTTAAATTACTTAACACTTTCAGCCCCTAGTTATATCAAATCAGCACGAACAACTAGTGCTGGAAATTACCAAATCAAGAAGACAATGCAAGCTGAAAATCAAATCTGCAATTACACAATTTTGAGCAGCTGAAACTTCATCTTCATACTTACTACTTATCACAAGCTGTTACAATTCTTTAAGCTCTCCAAAACCCTATCTAGGGAAAACCAAGAAAATCTGAGGCACCACCAAGGATCTCCAACAAGCAAGCATCAACACAAGCAAGTCCTACTTGTACTCAACACTTGTCTCCTACAAGTGCAAGGCGACTCCTTTTCTCCTCCTAAACAGTGCTTTTTCCCCCTTTAGGGTTTTACCAAACCCTAATCTTCTTTACCTTTTTAGGGTAAAACCCTAACTCTAGAATTTCACTTGAATCCTCCAAGAACCCTAGTGCTCCAAGACAAAGAGAGAGAATACACTAAATAAGAGTAGAAGGAGAGAGAAAGAAGCGTGCTTTTTCCTCACATCTCTTACACAAGATGATGAATGAATGAATTTTGAAAGGATGCTAATCCTCTATTTATATGAGAGGCAAGGGAGGCCAACAATATAAAGTGGGCCTAAACCCTTATAAACATCCTATCTCTAACAAGTAGGTCCACACATGTGAAACACTACACTCCAAGAGGATACATCTCAAGCTCCAAGGTGCCATCGTCAACGAGCTAGGTTTCAAGGCATGAGCACTCTTTAAGCAAGGCCCAACGCTCCTCCAAATCTATGTGCTCCGATGGGTCCACCACACCTACATGAACATTCCCTCAACGCAAGCGTCGTCAAGGCAAGTACAAGCCTCCATGCAAGTGATCCAAGTGTGCCCATGCCATCTAGGGTTCGAGGCCCTCCTTTGGAATGCCAAGTGCTCCTCCAAAGCAAGGCATCCTCATAAGTAAGCAACCGAACTCCATGTGCCTATCATGAAGAATGTCACCAAGTTGTCTAAAGGTCTCTAACACTCCATGGAAGAAAACTGCATATGCATCCATACAAGGTCTAATAGTCCACGAGCAAGCCACCTCCACATTTGCATGTCCATCACAGAACTATCATGGGTAATCCATACACAGTGCACTCCACATCACATGAAGCACTCCCAAGCATGGTGTAAACACTTTCATGGTAACATTGAAAGCTAGCACTCCCTCTTTACAAGAAAAGTGTTTTCACAAACACTAGTCTACTCCCTCTGCAGCTCACCCAAACCCGCCATCTGCAAATCTTTACCTATTGTAGTCTCGGTATCAATCCAAACATTATCCTCCATCAAGGTATCACACCTCTTCTCTCCAAGACTATTGGAAGGCTCACAAATGGAAGAAGTCAATGAAATATGAGTAGCATATCTCCTAGGAGGTATACTCACCCTCATTGAAGATTTGGTCGCTTCCACATGCTCCTGTAGGTTGTGCATCTTATAAAGTTTGGGTAAGTCATCTTCTCTTCCTACATGTTGGAGTAGTAGGCGAGGGCATATCCATCCCCAATCTCACCTCATCCTCCTCTGAATCTGACTCAACCTCAACCTCTGAATTAGCCACTAGAACTGTTAATGTTTAAGTCATTATTATAGTTCTTTGCATTTCAATAGATAACAATAGCATAACACAAGATCACTGAGAAATACACAATCACAAGGGACACAACATTTATCCTGGGAAACCCTTTAGGGGAAGAAAACCCAGCAAAACTTCCTTATTATAGATAGCCAATACAATGCCAAGAGATAACTTAAGCTAATACAGAAGATCCTC
>JZKD02S0782909.1:138458-154253 GCA_000966675.3 Picea glauca
AATCACCACAAGTGGGAATCCTGGTGACCTTAGGGGGAGATGAGATGGAAAGTGTTAATTACAATAATAATACATAGTTTATCTAAGTCCACTAGGAACTTAGAGACTAAATCTCATGAGGTGTCACGTGAAGTTTGAAGATAGCAGAGAGAAACAAGCCCCTGCTGTGCTGATTGTGCTTCCTTGGGGTCCGTTGACAGATGACTTCGTTGCTCTATTTTTTGATTTACTGCTGGCTTTTGTCAATGCTCAGAAGGCCGTGGCCTGATTTTGCAGCAGCATGTTTGCAACTGTGATCTGGGAGTAACATAGTCAAGGTTGGGACTGTTTACTGCAGAAGAATCAAGACTTGGGTGACACGGCAGTGGGTGCACAGTGGCCAGTGGTTTGCTGGTTGGGGCTTGTTGGCTAAGAAATTTTAAAGGGATGGTAGTATGCTATATGGTTGTTTTGCCTGTCAATGCTCATTGCTGCTCACCTGCATGAAGACCTCAGAATTTCTGTAGGGAAGTAAATCTGTTCTATGTCTGCATGGTTCTCCCTTGTTTTTTTTTTCACTGGGATGTGCTGTAGGTGGTTCTTAGGAGTCCGGTTCTTGATTTTGGGTGCAGTGTTTTTAGCCCTTGACCCTTGTCTTTGTTGACAGCCTGTTTTTTACTTTTGCACTATGCTCTTTGTTCTCATTTTCTTCTAATTAATATAGAATTATGAATCATATTTCAAAAGAAAAATTCAGCCCCTGTGATTCTGTGTGGTGTTATAATTATTTTTTCAATTGACTCAACAGCTGTATAGGAGTATTTGTTAAATGAAAGGTGAAAATCCTATATATTTCCAGATTGAAATCTGTTTGTGGTTACTTTGCTAGTTGTGGGTTAGTGACAAATATACCTATGTAATAGCACAATGACGAGTCCTGTATTTTAAATTTTCAGGTTCAAGCGGATCATCTTCTTCAGGTGAGCCTCCGTTTCCTGTAACATATTACACTCTCACCAACAGGGCACTGCAGGACAATGGATATCCTACTGAAGCTTCTGGTAGTCATGACACTAAACCAGGTATATTTCCACTCCTGCAGCATTATAGCTATATCCTTTTGCCATCGCTTCTTATTAATCTATTGAATGCAGGTTTTGTTTCAACACAGCATGCTCCTCCAGGATCTACTTTTTATAAGATGTTAGCGCTTGATTGTGAAATGGTATGTGGGAAAAATACCAACTTTAACAATGTATGGTGTCAGCTTCAATCTTAATTAACTGCGATTGAGAGCGTGTCTGGAAGGAACTGACTAATTTAGTAGTTGAAGCTTCATGTAGTTTAACTTTAAAGGCATTCAAGGGGCGGAATGTATGGTGCCAGCTTCAATCATAATTAACTGCAATCGAGAGCATGTCTTGAAGGAACTGACTGATTAGTAGTTAAAGCTTCATGTAGTTTAACATTAAAGGCATTCAAGGGGTAGGAATAGTACTTGCCAAAGGATGTCGAAGTTACCAGTTACAAGACACAAGTCCTCTGAGTATTTTACTCCATTTGGCTTATATGCAAGTTATAGTTTGGTTATCTTAGCCTATTTAGAAAGAGATAAGGTTCTGTTGTCTAAGTGGGTGACAAGTAGATTACTGCCTTTCCTGTACAGCTGTACCCCCTTTTTATTGCAGTGAAAATGATTTCACTTCTAAGTTCTTCTATAGCATTTGCACTTGACATCTTGCAGTTTTTGTTTCATTACATTGTTTGTTTTGCATGTCAGGAAATGGTTTAGAAACTAGCTAGTCTGTATTCTGGAAACTGTTTAATCCCAGTTATTTGTTAGCCAGGTGTGTTCTGTAGGAGGGTGGATTTTACGTAAGCTGGAACTTATGAGTCATTGGCTTGTACTTTAATGACTAAGGGAGGAATTTAAAAAAAGAAGCATTTTTTCTGCAGAACTTTTAGCCATTAGTTATCAATTTACCGGGATAAAACCTTTTGAGTTCATTTTACTTGATTGGCCTTTGCTCATGCAGTTTTGGTAATGTTAATCTGATTGGCAGTGTTATACATCAGAAGGACTGGAGCTTACAAGGGTGACATTGGTGGACAAGGAAGGAAAGGTATGTGATTTCAGTTCAGTTTGAGATCGGAAGCTACCAACTTTTGTTATTGAACAACCTTTGCAGCCTTGTTATCCCTTAACATGAAGCTATGAGAACAATCTAGATTCTAATCATACAGTTCTACTTCTACCAGGTTTGGGGAGAAAAGTAATGAAAATAAGCTGAGTAATGAAAAAACATAATCACTGGTCTTGGAAAAATGTTAAACAAGATTGATAAATGTTATATTCAAGTATATTCATGGATTGTAGCTCTCAGTTAATTTTTTGGGATCTAGAGGGTGCTTTTCAGCTATGAAGTTAAAGAAGTTTATATGATTTGGATTTGCATTCTGCACTGTATACCTGCTATTGATCTGTTTCCAATCCCATGACAGCGCCTGCTGTTGGTATATTGAAGGATGGGTGCTCTATGTTAGAATTTAAGGGCAAAAAGTAAACTAACCAGAAACAGAAATAATTTTAAATATTTTCCATGCTCTTACTACTGTAATTCTAGATCAGCAATACATTAAAATTTCTGATATAAAAATAACTTAAATCTGAGTATTACCTTAGCCAAGCAAAGAAACAAGATTACCTGATGTGCTGCTGTTATCCTCTTTTCTGTATGCTCAGAAAAAGCTTTAAGGGATCATGGATCAAACCCTCAGTGTAGATCTCATCATGATCCTTTGAACAGATTGCCAAGAAGAACCTTTTAGGGTAGTGAACCAGGAAAACTGACCAACTGGCTGAGAATCAAGATGCCATACCAACATCAAGCAATAGGGCTAAGAACAGAACACTACTGTCCAGCCTAGAGACTGTAAGGAGGCCTCAAACAGTCCTACTAACTTCAGTCCAGAAAATACAAGAACTGCTACAGCAATAGACAGAAGTACTAACAGTCTTAGGGCAGCCCTATCAAACTCTGTTCAGGGTACTAGGGCTGCAAGTAGTAGCATACACAGGGCTGCACCAGCAGAGATGAGAACGGCATCAACAAACACCAGAAAAAATACTTAGAACAGCAAGGGCGGCACCATCAAGTAGTGGGACAGCAAGGGCGGCAACATCAAGAAGTGGGACAGCAAGGATGGCACCATCAAACAGCAGAACAACAAGGGCAGCACCATCAAACAGCAGAACAGACCTTCAACCAGCAAAAGAATAAGTCCTGTAGCTAACTGGAAAAGACCCTTAGGGTCAGCGGCAGCAAGGGGGTTGGAGAGGGTAAGCCCACAATGGCTTAACACACAAAGAAAATCTGTAGAGAGGGGCCGCAGCCACTTTAGCAGACTGAACTGTAGGAGCCGCAGAAACCTCAGACCAAAAACTTGGCTAGGTGAGAGTGTGTAACAAGTGAGAGATAAGTCACTTCATTTATAGTTTGGTAGGTAGGTTAGGGTTAGCAAATTTAGCCCTAACTTTAGGGTTAGATTAAACCCTAACAATTTAAACAAATTAAACATATAATATTTTATAACATAAAATATTAAATGTTAATTAGAAAAGTCAACAAGTCAAGGAGAGGGGATCCAAAGTTAAGGCGGCTAGCAAAGAACCAAACCAAAAACCTACATAAAAATTAAGGAGGACGTAACTCAAGTAAGGGGTTGCAAAAGTAATAAGACAAGGTTAAGGGGGGTTCTTCTTTAATGGAAAAATGTCCACATGAGTCTCATGATATAACTTTAAACCTTTATCATCCCAACATAAGAGGAAGGTCAATGATGTGATCATGTCCTTTTTCTTAACTGCTCCTAGGTCTCATGGACCATTCCAGGAGAAAAGAAGATCACACATCATCTCGGCTTGGTACTTAACCAAGAAACTGCTTGGTCCTAGACCAGGATACCCCAGAACGCAACTGGGGGCCCTAGATCAAGACTAGGGTCTTATCCACCAAGGTACACAACCAAGGATCAATCCAAGCACCGAGCAAGGATTCCCTGGAACACATCCAGGGGCCCTAGAACACATCTAGGGACTTATACCATCAAATTGCTTGGGAACCCCAACAATACACTGGGGGCCCTCACTAGGGTCTTTTGCCATGGCTCTAACTGCTTGGTCCCAGACCAAGAACCCCAAGAGTGCGCTGGGGGCCCTAGATCTCAACTAGGGTCTTTGCCATCCTCCCAGAGAATGGCTCTTGCAGCTGCATTAAGTTTAACACTCTAAATATTAAATTTAGTGTTACTCGGTTGCTTTATCATCAAACAGGTTTAGTGACAGTCTAGACTGTAACAATCTCTGGACCTTGTGGAAGTTGCTCAGATCACACTCTTTCCATTACTGTTCATTGGCTTGACTATGACATATTATCTATGTGCAGTCCTAGGAACTGCAGTCATGTTTGAAACCAAATATAGTAACTTTTAGTATGAAACTATAGCAGAAATTCACTGGTAGGGTGCAATTAGCATTGTGGAATGTTAATACACAGCTACCAATTTTAGGCTCAAGCTAAATCAAATATTGTAGTCATTGATGCCCTGCCATTTTTGGTTCAAGGTAAATCAAACTTTGAGGCCCAATTTTTGTATAAAATTTTCTTTGACATTCATTTATGCCAGATAATTTTGACGCATGCTGGTCGTTGTAATTAAGGACTATGAATTTATTGTAGATGTGAGTTCTATGTATATTATGTATGGTAATTCTGTGTACATCATTGCCCTATTGATAACTCAAAACCTGCTTGCTGATGGGTTTGAAAGTTTTGAATTGTCCTATCGGAAGCTGAGTGATAAGGGTAGATTGTAGATCAGTAGTTTGATGGCATCATTTGCAGCGGTTTTGGAAATGAAGTACATTATTGATTAAATGAAGGATAGCATGATGTGTTTTGACCATAATCAAATGACTCACTAGTGTAATAGACTCTGGTTATCATCAAGAGTCTAATTTGTCCAAGTAGAAGAAAACTCACCATAGTTACATGACCTATATGATACTATTTTAGGTGCTTTGGGTTCATCATTTTGGTTTGATCCAATCTCTCATTATTAAGACTGGGAGAATGTGAACTAATCCATGTCTTTATCCGAACAAATAATGCCTTGACATGATTGATGAGTATACTGCAGCACTACTTCGTCTTTTATGCTTTTACCACTTGCTTCAGAATATCTTCCAAGTAGAAGAAAACTTACCATAGTTACATGACCTATATGATACTATTTTAGGTGCTTTGGGTTCATCATTTTGGTTTGATCCATTCTCTCATTATTAAGACTGGGAGAATGTGAACTAATCCATGTCTTTATCCGAACAAATAATGCCTTGACATGATTGATGAGTATACTGCAGCACTACTTTGTCTTTTATGCTTTTACCACTTGCTTCAGAATATCTTCCAAGTAGATGAAAACTTACCATAGTTACATGACCTATATGATAMTATTTTAGGTGCTTTGGGTTCATCATTTTGGTTTGATCCAATCTCTCATTATTAAGACTGGGAGAATGTGAACTAATCCATGTCTTTATCCGAATGAATAATGCCTTGACATGATTGATGAGTATACTGCAGCACTACTTCGTCTTTTATGCTTTTACCACTTGCTGCAGAATATCTTCCAAGTTGCTATTAAAAATATCATAATTCATGCTTATTGGTGCTTGCTTAAGGTTGTTCTTGACAAATTGGTCAAACCTTCAAGAGAAATTATTGACTACAATACCAGGTATGTTGTATATTATTTGAATATTCAAGATGCTTCTTTTGTAGTCTCTAATCTTATTTTTTATCATAAATTATTCTATGTATGTAATATGAAGTTTATTTGTTATGTTTGTTTATCACATTGCCCTCAATGATTATGGCTTACATGTGTAGGGAACATATGCTCTATTAGGTCATCATGTCCTTCCATGTGTTTATCAATTAGAATCATCACAGCTAAAGTAAAGAGCAAAACTCTATTGTACTGAAAAACCCCATGTTAAAATCTAGTAGATTACCATGGGAATATAAACAGGAATTAAACATTTGAAGTTTGTTGTATGCACTTTCACACACTTCCTATAAGCAAGGATTCAGGAACCTAAATGTCAAATGCCAAATAAATCCAAACCAGAAACAAATGATTCAACAATAGGGAATAAATTGGATCGATAAGAGTAAAGCTCATTGTATTGCCGAGATGCATAGTCTTCAAATAAATTTAATTTCAGATTTGGATAGCAGTGTTGTCATTTGGTTATGTTACTTCTGTAGTATATAGTTGTTGTAATTTATTTGTAATCCACATTCACTTAGCACAAATATATGCTCAAACATTGACAAACACAACAAGAAAAACCAACCAGCAGTCCATCAAATTCAACAGCAGAAATAAGAAGGTTTATACAATGGAATAGAACCTACATCCTAAGTGTTTGACGAAAGTCATCACCCAGAAAAAACACTAAAACTGCTACAGTAGTGAGGAAAAATCGTGACAGCAGTGGATAGGCTCATTAGACCCTTTAGCTACGAACCGATCCTTGTACTTCTCTATGTTTCCATTAGTTGCATGCTTCACATTGTACAACCACCTTGAATCAACCACCAATTTCCTCTTTGGTCTCAGGCTTCAGCATAATCTTCCACACATCATTCTTCATGATGGTGTTGTACTCCTCCACCATGGCATCCTGTTATACTTGCACACTTGTTCCCTCCTCTTAATTGGAAGGCTCTGCATCAATGATGGAAGACATGAATGCAATATAACTGGGAAATTTCTCAGGAGGATGGCTTACTTGAAAAGAAGTCTTTGGAGCACCAACTTGCTCCTTTGCCTCCTGCAATGTCTGTGTAATCCACCTTGGTCTCTTGGCTATATTGGGTGGTAAAGCTGTCCCTATACCTGTACTGGAACCTGTCTGACTTGAACTTAAACTCCTTGATACCTGTGGATCAACATTTGGAACAACAAGTGTTTAGTGTTGTCTCCTCCTTAATCAATATTGGGAGCTCTCGGGACCTAGAAGACCATGCATCATCATCAACCTTCACATTTTGGCCTACTACTATCTTCCTTCAAGATGGAACGTAGATCTCGTAAGCCTTAGATGTCTCATTATAGCCAACTAGAATACCCTTTAAATTGGAGGGTTCAAGCTTTGTTCTCTTCTCCTCTCGAACATGAATGCATACCGGACTCCCAAACACCTTGAAATGAGAAACATTTGGTTTCTCCCCTATGAAGGCTTCCTTTGGAGTCTTGTCCCTCAACTCCTTGTTAGGACCTCTGTTCAGTGTGTAGACTGCAATATAACATGCTTTTCCCAAAGGAACATGGGTAGATCTATGTCATGAACCATAGATTTAGTAGTCTCTACTATGGACATGTTCTTTCTCTCCATGTAATAAACATAATAATCAATATAATAATAAATAATAATAATAATATTAATAATAATAATAATATTGATTACGCTAATGAAAGGTCAAAGACCACACACCTCTTCACCTGTTGATCAGTCAATGCATATAGGTATACCATCATGAGACTTGTAACATCATCAATTCTTATCATTTATGTATCAATCATTTTACTCAATATATCTTTTTATACTTGCAGACATATTCTGCAATTTAGTGATAAACAACTTTGTTTATCCCATCTAGTATTAGAGCCAAATCCTTGGCCAATTCGTAGGTTATAATACCTCAAGCACCAAGCTAATTCGTGGGTTAAATCTTATGCTAGCGTTCCATCCGATTTGTATAACTCCATGTCAATTAAATTGTACCCAGCCGCCGCCGTACACCGCTGCCGTCACTTCTTTCTGTATGCTTTATGCTGCCAATTACCATACGCTGTCTATAATTCAAAATTGACAAATTAATAAAAAAGGCACCAAAGGTATTAAGGGACAAAATTGACAAGTCAATAGAAGATTTCGAAAGATGATTGGTAGAATTAATAAAAAAGGGAAACAATTGTCACATATGTGATAGCAGATGGATGTCTTTGTGAAGAGAAGTCACTACACTATTCGAAAATTGTGGATGAAAATGATGTAGGAAATTTGAACATAGTGGACAAAATCACTATTGGGTACAATTTCGAGTCCGACAAGGACAAAGCATCAAGGATAATTAATGAGTGTAGAGAAATGATTAATCTACTCACGGAAAGTCGAGATGGGTTAATAGTGGAACCCTACTAAAATCCACCAGTAAGTTTGAACTCGTCGACCACGATTTATGAAAGAAATTAGGGTACAACACGTTAGCCCAATAAAATCAAAATCGAAATACCTAAAGTTGGTAAAGAAGGAAAGCCAGAAGTATCACTAGCATCAATCTCATGCACACAACATAGAAATGAACGAGAAGTGTCTGAAAAAGAAACTATTACTCAGAAAGACCAAATACAAGAGCTAACTACAAAATATATTTTGTCTCATCTCAAGAAGGTTGATAAGACCCAGGGTCCAAGAAAAGCACAGTGCATGGAATTTAATTGGCAAGAACAACATAGGTGACATAGGTTGATGCATTCATTTTGGGATCTCCATTACCATTTTGTTATTTGTAGATGACATGCTATTGCACCATTCAACGATATGATTTCTGAAACAACTTGATATTTTGATCTCATTTAGTGACAAACATGGACTACAGGTCAACCTTGGGAAAACAATATTTGTGGCCTTTAATTTGTCTAGCAAAGATGATTCCAACAGTGTTCTCACATATAAAGGACAAACAAACATGGACTACAGGTCAACCTTGGGAAAACAATATTTATGGCCTTTAATTTGTCTAGCAAAGATGCTTCCAACAGTGTTCTCACATATAAAGGACAAACAATAGATTTAGTAACTTCTTATACTTATGTGGGATTTGTATTGTTGGCTCCAACTTTTAGCTTGATCCCAGTGACAAGGTCCAGAATCCAGATTAAGCAAGGGTTATGCAACATTTATAGCTCTGAAAAGACAATTCTTTCAACAACAATTAGGATTTACAGTCTAAGATATATCTTTTTCTCTCCTTAGTAACACCATCCTTTCTTTATGGTTGTGAAGTTTGAAGTACATATCTGTGGATTCTAGACCGGAAATGCACAAAAGGAGTTCTCATTCTATGCTTTCAAAGCATATTCATGCCAAGAGATTGGTTCTTCACTCTAATAATATTCTTACAGAGTTCAATGCCTGTCCCATATTTACTGCTATGATCTTTCATGTTTTGACCATTCTTCATAGGATCCGCTGTAAATCCCATATCTGTAGATTCTAGAATGGAAATGCGCGAAGGGAGTTCTCAATTCTATGCTTTCAAAGCATATTTGTGCCAAGAGATCGGTCCTTCACTCTATTATTTTTACAGAGTTTGATGCCCGCCCCCTATTTACTGCTACGATCTTTCATGTTGTGACCATGATTCACAGGATTCGCTGTATGGCCAATTCTCGCTCAGTACAAAGCAACTATCCTTGTCTTTCTCGTCAATCTTCTATTCAACTTGGTACATAAGTGCTTGGTAACTATTGGTTTGTTAGAGTTCCATCTCTTTTGCAACAAATAAATATAGATGTCAAGGGACCCCCTTCTCCTCCGCCTTCCCCCTCCCAAGTTCTCTTTTGAGGCACCTTTGTTCAGTAAGAGAGATATTAACAAAGGCATTAGTGCAGTGATGATCAACATACATGAAAACCACGTGGTCTGAGCCAAAATACCCCTTCTCTCAAAATCACCAACACTATTTCCTTTCTTACATGCAGATATAGGATGGCCTCCTCAACACTCTTGGGTACATCAGAATATAGTTGCCTTGCTTCCCGATAGTACCTCTAGCGAAATTTAGAGACTGCTCTAACCAGCTTTGTATGAAAACAGGTCATCACCTACTGAGACAGCATTGTATTTGTAATCTTTGCCTTCAAGAACTTGAATCTGAAGATCACTTCATCTTCATGTACTGTCTACTATGAGATTAGGGGATGATATAATTTCCCGTTCAGGACTCGCATGGTTCCTTCAATACCTTTGAACAGTTTGAAGACCAAACATGTCTAGCTCTATTTCTTTGTGAGATGTTCCTCTTGCATCAGAATACTCTTAGCCTTTAGGGTCTGATCTTCTCGCAATTCTGGCTGCATGCTGATTGCCTCTTTGTTCAAGCCTATAGTCAGTTCCAATGGAAAGAGACTGCTTGACCATGGCCACGCCATGGCTCAACTACAAGATCAGAGAGACAGTGTAGGTTTTGGGTTCCCCATCCAGCTGGCAGTTCAACCCTCATCACTAACTTCTTTTCAGCCTTGGATGCTAAGAGAGTTGCCGAGCTACAATTCTCTTGAGCTATACCTTATTCTTCAGCCCCCCTTAGCTCCTTGCCCATTTGTCAGCTGGGTGTTTGGTGTTGCTTTGCCTTTCTTCTAGCTTTCCTTCAAAGTTTTCATCTTTTCCCACTCTTTCTTTCTAGCATTTTGGTATTTTGTTTGTCTTCTTTCTGGAGATGCTTTTGTACTTCCAATGCTCTTAATTTTCTTTGTACATTGGCCAATAGTGGGCATTAATTTATATATTAATACTAAATTAAATCTCCAAAAACAATTTTCAGAGAAAGCAGATATATTGGCTTCCCAATTTCTAGCAAACAAGGAGGTTCTTTGTTACAGTTGAGATATTTTCAATGACTGCAGGTACAGTGGGATAACAAGTGAAATGATGGCCACTGTTACAACCACAATTCAGGATATTCAGGTTGCTCCTACTGAGTACTAGTTATTTTACTTTTGGTCTTCCCAAACAGATGCCAAATGTTTTACTGTCTTGTTCACAAAGTGGATGAATGCCTTAGTCTATCATGCATTTCTTATTTCACAAATGATGTTTTCTTCAAGGAATAAAATGTGATAAGAATAGTTCTTTGTTTGGTGCCTTGAACAGGAAGAATTTCTGAATCTGGTTTCCAGAGAAACTGTTCTCGTTGGGCACTCATTGGAGAGCGACTTTTTAGCATTGAATGTTATCCACAATCTTGTAATAGATACAGCTCTCTTGTACAAACATCCCCGTGGCACACATTTTAAGCCGGCGTTACGAATCATTGCAAAAAAGTTTTTGAACAGAGAGATTCAACAGTCTGAAAATGGTCACGACAGTATTGAAGATGCAAGAGCTGCAATGGATCTAGCACTACTGAAGATTCAGAATGGTAAGTCTCTTTCAACTTGAACCTTTCCAAATGCAAGTTGATGTCGAGGAACTTAAGTCTGTTGTGATTAGAACGGCAATATGTTTGACATGGATTGAATAAAATGTTAGCAATTCTTTATTTCTCTTTTTGTCTAGGGAGATGTATGAGTTGCACATATTTTTATGTCAGATACACAGATTTTAATTGCAGATATCTATCTTTGCATGTGGCTAGCATTTGGTTTTATGAAATCCCCACTGTTGAAAATCTGTATGAAATGCACTTCAGAAAAATTGAAATTGAAATTGAACTTATATTAATAAGCAGTAAAGACAAAAATAAGTCAAGGGACTAGAATATACAGTGAGAAATAATAGCCTAGTAGAAGAGGAGGGTGCAAGAAGTCACCCCAAAAAAGAGAGATAAGTACAAAATCCAGCTCGAAATGATAAAAGTATACAAGAGTTATACCAAAAGGCAAACCCTAGAAAGTGAAGGAGAGCCATCTGAGAAACATAGCCTTAAAATAAGGTGCAGCTGCTAAGAGGGGAGGAGGGAATTACCTGCACTCATCATCCAAATCAGTAGCATTGACGTCAACAAAGTACCTGCCGAACAATGTCCTTTGGTAAGTGGCCTAGACTAATAGGGCCTTGGGGAATAATTCTAGGAAGCATCAAAACTCTCTTGATCAGGGTTTAGGGGGAGGCTGAAGAACAATTAAAGGCACTGTTGCGCTCCTAACATTCACGACCTGTCAACCCCTAGATTTTCACCCTTGAAAATCTCGAGGGTTAAGAGCCAGCATGCCTTGTTTTCGCTGGCATTCTGAGATTCTCCTAGAGTTTAGCACTTATGTTGAGCAAGAGGTTGGTTCCCATCAGAGGCAGGTATGATTGGTACATGGTTGTTTGGTTCAGAGTTAGAGTTGACTTAGTTTCCATGCATATTTGAGAGAGATGTATACAGATAGCAGGTGTTGCTATTTTTTAGGAGACATGGTTTGAGTGGGTCTCTTGACAGTTTGGAGCAGTTCTGAGCATACAGTATGAGTCCTTGCATGATTCTAGGCCCAATGACACTTTTCTGGGCGATGTGCCAGAACTTTCTAGTTTTACTAGGTTTTGCTCCAGGCCCCGGATTTAGATTTTGAGTGTGCAGTATTGATCCTTAGGATATCCAGGGTCTTTTGGATATTTTTCGGGATGATGTGGCACAATTTACTATTTTTAGCAGGTTGAGCTCTAGGGCTTGCATGTCAGTTCTGATCGCATATTCGGATCCCTTGCGGAAAGACAAGATCAACGGGTATAAAGTCAAGGGCATTTAGACGACTTTCTATTTTTAGCAGTGTCTATTTTTAGACAGTGACATGTGGCGGTGTTCTCTCAGTGATCTTGGGTGATGTGGACAATTTCCTAAAATTTGGGAAGTGGATTCTATTTTTAGAAATGTCTATATTTAGCAGGTACAATCATCGTCCACGCAGTGCCAAGTGGCACCCACAAAGATCGACATGAGATAGAGCTACAAGAGTGATGTGGCATCCACCTAAGCATGGGTCGCATTTTCCCATGACATGAGCATTTAATAATTAATTAATTTAACTAAAGGGGGGCACATTACTGGGTCCCATTTCCTGTATATTACTCCTCACACTCACCTCTCTACTTGCCATGGATTACTTCCACAAAATTCGCCCCTAGTTGAGTTTAAACCGTAAATTCCTAAAATTTAGGAGATTCCCTAAAATTTAGGGAGAATTTGACTCCTCTTTTTCTATCTCCCTAAGTGCGCCCTCTTCTCTCTCTCACATGTGGGCACATTACTGAGTTAACTGTCACTCATTTCTTGCATGTCTCAGTAACTTGGACTAAGAACTATTATTAGCCATTTCCATGCATCCATGCACCTTATCTAACCTTTCTTCTCACACTTAACTCCATCACTCACTCTCTCCTTCTATTTTCTCCAAGTGCGCCCTCTCTTCTCTCACACATATGGGTGCATTACTTTGCCATCTCTAACTCATGTGCTTGTATGCCAATTCCACTTGGACTAAACGATGTATTTGGTCACTCATGCAATCATGCACCTATATCCCTCACTTCCACTCATTCTACCCATCATTATTCCCTCTTCTCTTCCTCTAGGGCGCATTCTTCTTCTCTAATGCGCATTCTCCTTCTCTTGCGTGCATATTCTCTTCTCTCATGCTCGTCCACCTCATCACCCACACCATGACTTCTCTCACACTTCCCTTTTTATCTCTTCTCTTGCACTTAGACTCTAAATTTAACCACTCATGCGCTTTGTTCTTCTCCCTTGGGATATGCGCCCTCCTTATGTTATATATTGGATGCTTCATAGAGGTTATTGGCGAGTTCTTGCAGTAGCGACATAGTGTCTCTCTCATTCTTCTCTCTCTCTCTCTCTATAGTCTGGTGGCTTTTCTTTGAGCAAAGAAAGCATTGTACCGGTTGTAAGCTTGCCAAGTATGGCCCAATCAACCCTCTTGTAAGCTTGATCAATAAAGAAGTGTGTGTTTTGTCTTTGAACTTCTCTTCTTGGCGGTACTGTGGTAAAATTGTGATTTGATTTGTCATTTTCTGAACTGTTTATTGTGATAATTTGATCTTTTGAACAATTTTCTCTTCCTTTTCTAGTCTATTATCATTGTGCTAACCTTGAAGGTTCCCTCCAAGCATAGAATATTACTTTTCCTCATCTTTTTGGACAGCTTTTACACGCTGTCCAAGACAAACAACTTGTTGTTTTGTAGGGTTTACACACATAAATCAGACTTAAAGACAGCAGCAAGGCACTTCAGTGTGCCTAGGGACTCTCCCCAGAGGCTAGCAAGCATTAGCCCAAACAGAGAGGGGTTTGGTCAGTGACAATTGGGGCCCTATTCCTTTAATTAGCTAAGCTTTTACTGCTGTTATAACACATATATCAATTCAGAATTGGAGGGTGAAAATTTGTGCTAACAAATTGGCACCGTTGTCGGGGAACGCTAGCCTTGGTAACAACGACATTGGTGAGTTTTTACTTTAATTGATTTATTTTTTCTAACTCACTTGGCGACTCCACAGGATACAGGGACGACTCCACATGGGGCTTACACAAGAAGATCTTTCGGTTTTGATTCCTTCACAAGGTCTAGTTCCGAGTTTGGAAAAACCCTAACACCTTTTCTTAGAACAAGACTATCATTTTACCAAGAACTCCTCTCAAAGTTGCTAAGCGTAAGAGTTCTTAGGTAAGTTCTTTTTCGACAAGCACGATGGTGAGTATATCTTTGACATCGTCATCTTTCCTTTTATTTCCATCTCGAACTAGTAGTAGGGTAGCAATTGTGCTTGTTTCTATACGAGATTAACAATATGGCTGCAGCTGTGAGGCCACCAGTAAGGTGGAGATTTTCTGCTTTTGACCCACTAAGTTTTGTTGCATTCCCAGATTATCCTCATGACTTACCTACACGTAAATGGCTTAAATGCATACCTTTGTTTGCAGGGAGGTCGGGAGAATCAGTTGAGGATCACTTGGCTGCTTTTTCTAAATTATTGGATGATTTTGAGGTGGAGCATGAGGATGTGGCAATGGGGATGTTTGTGTCAACCCTCGACGGGGATGCATGAACGTGGTACAAATCCCTTCCTGATTCCTCCATTGATGGATGGGATTCATTCCAAGCGAAGTTCATTGAACGATGGGCGGATAAGCCGGACAACTTTTCCTTAATTAATGCTTTTGATAATATTAAAAAGAATGGGGATGAGACTGTCATTGATTTTACTGCTCGTTTTTCTAAGACTTATTATAAGATTTCTTCTACCATAAGGGCTAATCATGCTTACGCTTTAAATTATTATCTTGAGGCATTTGATGGTATTTTTGGTATTTTTCTCAGGCATAAGGAACCTCAAAATTTGGACGAGGCCCAGGCTGTTGCTATTAAGTTAGAAGGACATTTTATGGCAGCCTATGGTTTCATTTCGATCCATGACTTTCAACTACCGATTGTTAAAGCAGTGCAGGAAGTATGTTATTGAAGATGAACTACAACCACAACTTGCATCGTATCAAGTTCCCAGAGATGAATAGGAGGGTTATAGCCCAATCTTAAATGATCCAGAACCAATAGATGCACCATTTGAGTCACATGCGGAGTTCCAAGAAGATGAAGGTGAAGATTTGAATACTCAAGAGTGGTTGTTTCCGTCCTAATACACACTTGCAAACGTGAGCAAAGTCCAGCTCACTTAGTGTGTCCTTGGAGGCACAATGCCTAGGTTCACAGTCCACACTGTCACCTTGACTAAAACCTCTTCCTTCTAGGCTTACTCCTAGGGAAGCCAAGGGGGGTAGACCCTAGTTACTAGATTTAATTTAACTTTGAAGTTCTAGGAGTTGGTTTTAAATTGTTAGAAGGCTTGGGGGAAAACTAACCTAAGATGCTAAAGTAGCAAATGCAGAGTGCAAGATTAAATGACAAGCAGCCCTTTCCCTAAGTCAACTATGACTAGTGCCTAAGGTTGGGCAAGGGGTCAAC